>JAANSK020152119.1:0-15198 GCA_011763485.2 Isoetes engelmannii
GGCGTTGCAATTTGCAACGCGACGTCGCAGAGACGTGGTGACTGGACGTCGCGGAATACCCGATTTTCTTGTAGTGTGTTGTGAATGCTGCCCAATGAGTTTTGACTCGCTTGCAAGTAGCTATAACCCATAAATGGCGGCTCTAATAAGAGAAAACAAGCCATGCTTAACAATTAACAACTTAAGAACATTTGGGGTACTCAATTCATGTGTATTTCTAGAATCATCGTAGTTGTTGATAAACACCAAATGAAACAAAGAAGCTTGTTTACAAATGCATTTCAACAAGAAAAAAAATCTTAATTATGAACTATGAATAAACAAAAAGGAACTTTCTTTGTCAATTCAGATAAGAATTATCACACTGCATATGCTCAACATCATGTGACATTTCACTATAATATATGGTATAAATACGTATATTCTACGACCACGTCACCATACAGGTCGTCATAGACGACCTGTGTATATGGTATCAGGCCATACCCAGATGGTGCGAAAGTCAAATTATTTACATAACTTATGCCATCTAAGGTTTGGATACCAATTGCCACATGGACATCCACCTTCTTAGGCGTATTTTTCACGTGGCAACGTCCTATTGGAGTGAAGCGTGTTTGACATGAACCCTAACTATTTATAGCTAAACCCTAATCCTAACATGCTTTTGCTCGACCCTCTACCAGAATTTCGAATCATCGCGAAAGCTCCAATTCAAGAATCGTCTACGATAGGAGCGTGTTCTGGAGCAGCCGTAGGAGTGTTAGTGTAGCGGCTTGAGGTGCGCCTACACCGGAGGCCCTAAAAATGATAGAGATACCAGGAGCAGGAGGGAGCTTTTCTGGAAAAGGTATCTCGAGTAGATAGCTAGCTAACTCACCTAGAACCTAGCATTTCAGTTGAATTAGCGTGTTGTATTTCTAGTAGAGCTATCCTAGAACCTTAGATTCGGTCATGAACCCTAATCCATGAACCCCAACTGTTAGTTAGATTGTATGATTAGGATTAGATGATTATTCTCTTGTTTATCAAGTTATGTGATGGATGATGGTTGATCTCTTGTTCGAACTCTTGTGTATTGGGAAAGGGAGTAGAGATCTAGAAGCCTACTGTAGATTATGCTTCTAGTTTAGCTCCTATAATTCCCATTATATTTCGGACTGTGCATAGAGCCCACTTGGCTAGGGGAACTATGGGGCGACTGTGCACCAGATAACGCGGTATGATGATGAATGGAGAGCAGGACCCTGCTAGGCAAGGCTACAGGAGTCCTCATAGCAGACTAGGCCTATACTCGGTCACTTTGTGAGGTCCGAGTATTGACACTCTTTGGGTTAGGTGCCGCCTGACTTGCCCTTCATGGTAGTTCTATTGTTTTATACGTTATGTGCTTATATATGTTTTATGCTTCCGCTATTATAGGAGCCCATTGAGGAAGGGCGAACGACACCTTCGTTCCTCAACTCGAGACCCTAAACATTCCAGGACTCGAGTTTGACAGAGGGCCCATTCAATGGCGAGGCCATCCGATGGGGGATTCTTGACGAATTATACAGTGGAGCACCGTATACGAAGCAGGGAGCGTCACATATCCCAAGATTTGTTTGTCCAATCTTGTAGGTTTTTGGAGCATAGATTATAGCCTAAGAAAAAACTGTTAAGAATTTATGCAATGAATTAATCATTAGAAGAGACGACCATTCAAACTAGTTAAAGCTATAACTTCAAATAGGTTTCAGAATAACAACTGTTAGGAAGAACAATTCACCTCAAGGATAGCGATGATTATTGCATAAAAAAAACCATAATAGCCATCCTCCTGTAATAAATCTATGTAGATTTCAAATTAAGCCAGAAAGACTAGTCCAATCAAAGAATTCCACAAAACTATATAACTTCTTATTGCTTTCGAAATAATTGCCAACCTATGTAGATATTTTCTGTGCAAATGATACTGCTTGATCAAACATCAACCATAAATATGACCAATTATAGCTTTTCAAGACTTATCATTTATGGCCACAGTAAAATACCTATCAATAGACTTAATTATTTGATTCAAAGAAAGTAGACCATTAAAAGGATTTAATGTAGGACAAGGAAACGAGGCTTCTTAGTTTAGGGTTAAGCATCTACGTAAAAGCAAGGCAAAATAGGACAAGGAAATGAGGCTTCTCAGTTGAGGCTTGTCTAGGTAAAAACAAAGCAAAATGAAAGAAAAACATTGTCGTTTCCATATTGGCTGATACTAAAGAAATTGGTGCAACAGAGGACCTCATATATGTAAGATGTATTGCGGGGAGCACATATTAATACACGATGAGTTATTAAATGGACAGGATTTTCTGACTTCATTATAACATCTCAAGCTTTTCTAGCTAACACAGAATTATGGTAAATATATAAGTTCTATTTGTAGGAATACAAAAATGCCTGCACTTTAACCACAAGTTCGTCTATGTAACCCAAATTTGCAAAAGACAATTAGGATCAAGTTATGGAGATGGATGTTGGAAGCACTATACTAATAAGCAACTAATGGAATAGATATCATGTCTGATGTATATTTTGATGAGTAAAGCATCAAATAATTAACGATAGTCAAGTTTAGCATCACCAAAATGGTCAGAATATTAGTGTAAAAAAATGTCAGATTTATAGTCACTCCATTAGCCATGTTGCTAGTCAGAATAAGCGTCAGATTATTAGACAATGTAATAGGCAGTACTTATGCGTCAAGATATTCATTAGAATACTAATCAATGTAATACTCGGGTTAATAGCCAGAGCTTACAACAATTTTTGCGTTAGAATATGCATCAGTTGCATACACATCAGATTGATAGTCATCATATACATCAGTAGTTAGCATCAGTTTTTTAGTCAGACCACTCGTCATGAAAATCATCAGATATATACCTGGTAGGCCATTTGATGCTTATTTTGACATCCAACGGCCGTTCTTTTGTAGTGCTGGAAAAACAATTCGTAATAAAAGAAGTTTGGTCATTAGATATACCTTATGCCTCAAGATACCCAAACCCACCCAACCCCTAACAAATTGCCTCTTAACTGAGGGCAATCCAAAAATAGGATTCTGTCATTTTAAATATTTGTTTGGCATTGGACGTGCATATGCAAAATGGGGCCGATGGCTGGCGAAGGCGGTGCCGGATGGGCGCTGTAGGTGCCCACCTAAACTCGACCAGGGAGATCGGAGAAGAGGGAGCTATGGCCCCAGCCAAGCAAGTTGAGGGGCCTCGGCCTGTCGTGGATACGATTGCTCTGAAACCCTGCGACCTTGCCAGGAGGAAGGGTTTGATGGAAAAGGGAGTACAGTTGAAGAACAAGAATTTGGGTGATGATATCGGCCTGCAGAGTGGTTGTGGTCTGCAGAATCAAGGCGGCTGTGAGATGGAAGGGGTGCAGGCGACTACCCAGGAGGAGGAAACCCACAGCTACAGCTGTGCTGACGAGGTGATGGAAGGGATTCAAGCCGCTGTGGAGGATCGAAGAGAACTCCTGTCCGAGATGCGTGGGATTTTGGATTCGCCTTCTCTTGAAAGGTATGTAGATTGCTCTTCTCAGTCTAATTTGAATCTGGCTGATTGCGTTGTAGCCACTCCGGCTTCGTCGGAGTTGATACCCTCCAGCATGCCTCCTCTAGAGACTTGTTCGGGGTTAATTGCAGTGTCTGCTGGGCCAGATTCTGGCCCTGTGGCGCCTGTAGCTCCTCCCAGGGGGCCGATTATGCCTCTTGTGTGCTTGGAGCATGGAAATCCAGCAGCTGGGTCTGCTGCCCAGCGTGGTATGGTGGGATGTGTTGAGGCTAATTTGCCCGGTCTGGATAATTTAGTTGTGAATATGGTGTCTTCCCCTCCCAAGTCTGGTACTCGGCCTGCTGAACCTATAGCTGAGCCTGGGGATGGTAGTATGGTGGGGAAAGATGTTGGGCATGCCCCCGGGGGGCCGGTTTGTGTAGGGGAAATGCGGGGATCTGCTGCCCGGTCTGCTGGAGCCATAGTAGTGACCGGCGGCGGTGAAGGTCATGATCCCAGAGAGCTTGGTATGGCAGGGTGTTCAGCAGCCCGTTGTTGGGGCGGGAGGCATGCAGCCAGAAGGTGCACAGCAGGCCCAAGGCAAGACTTTGCCTGGAGTGGCAGTGGATGCGTCCCCCAACGCTAGGCCTCTTGCCTCTGATTCGGCCCGTACTGCTTGGCGAGGCAGGGACACAATCTCTCGTGTCATGCGTCCGGGCTTTTTCGATTGGATTAAGAGGAAAGCTCCGGAGCATCGAACAACCCGGGTTGAGGAGGCCCTCAAGTTTGTGGAGGAGTGACATTCTGCAGATTTGAAGGACCTGCTTCCAGAGAACCCGTGGATTGACATCAATCATGAGTATCATGTTCAAACGATTGAGAAGTTGGTTTCCTTTGCGGTATTGAGTTTCTTTACTGGGTACATTCTGGACACCAGAAGATTCAGTGCGTGGCTTGCTGGCCATTTGAGGCGGCTTGGCCTGCCCAGGTTTCAGTCGTCGAAATTTTTGCCCAATAACTTCTTCATTATTATGTTTGAAGCGGAATCCTCGGTCCGTCAGTTGGTGAGTCGTGGGGTGGATGCGTTGGGCGGTGCTTATGTGCTCTATCAGTATTACACTCCGGGCATGTCCACAAGTTCTCTGACCGCGGTCAAGATCCCATGCTGGTTTCAGATTGAGGACTTACCTCCAGACATGATGGTGTCTGAGTTTTTGGTTTCTACGGCTAATGGTTTGGGGGTCCATCTAGTGCACTCTATTGTGCAGGTTCCCAAGATCTGCGTGGCCTTGTCTGCTTTGCAGCCGCTGCCCACCTCTCTTCCTGTGCGGAGTGGCCCGTGGCATTTCTTGTTTCGGCTGAAGCTTTTGTACGGTGCAGAGATCCAGCAAATGTTCCCCTCTATAGAGCTGCCTTGCGAGTCTGAGGAAGCACCAGGGGCGGTTGGGTGTGCTCAGGACTTCTCGGAAGCCAGAGAGGTGCATGCAGAACAGGGTGAGGAGATGCTGGGGGATGGGATGGTTGGATGTGGGGAACATGATCAGGATTTGGGGTCTCCCCCTCCTACTGGGGCTGTGGAGCGCAGTGGTCCGGGCCGGGACCGTGGTGTTCCCTCCGGGGGGCACGGTGGCTCGGTTGTAGGCCATGGTAGCTTCACTGGGGGCCGCGGCCGAGGTGGTTATGGTACGGGCTGGGGTGGTGGTGGACCTCCTTTGGATGGGGTAGCTAGGCAGCAGGGTAGACAGAGGGGAGATGGGGAGCCTCGCCGCATGTCATGGGCCATGGAGGTGGCTTTGGCTTTTGGTGATGACTTGGAGGAGCTGGATGTTCTGGAGGGCCAGCGTGCGGGGACACCTCCTCCTCCCCCCCGATGAATAGGATAGTCCTGAGGTGGAATGCCCGGGGAGTGCGGTCTTCGAGCGGAAAGCGGGCTCGTGTCAGATGCACCCTGACCTTGTTTGTCTGTAGGAGCATAAGTGTCACCGGGGGGATATGTCCTGTTTGTTGGATATGGTTGGCCGCCATTTCACAGCAATTGTCTCTTCTTCTGGCCGGTCTAGTGGGGGTACGTTGATTGCTTGGTGGATGGATGTACAGGTTACGTACTCAGCAGCTGACAGGTTTGGCCGGTGGACTATTGTCAAGTGGCTGGAGCGGGGTCAGGAGTGGGGCATTGTGAATGTCTATGCTCCGAATCAACCATCCCGGCGGGGTGCATTATGGACCACTATTAGACATAAGTTGCGGAGTCTTGGGGGTTTGCAGGTTGCATGGCTGCTCCTAGGGGATTTCAATATGGTAGAGCGGGTGACAGATTGCACGGGCCCTGGCACGCAGGTGGTGCATGGGTTTGAGAGGGATCAATGGTCATGGCTGTTGCAA
This sequence comes from Isoetes engelmannii, assembly GCA_011763485.2. Taxonomy (NCBI): domain Eukaryota; kingdom Viridiplantae; phylum Streptophyta; class Lycopodiopsida; order Isoetales; family Isoetaceae; genus Isoetes; species Isoetes engelmannii. Next base: position 5,922 of record JAANSK020152119.1, read on the forward strand.
GGTGTCGCTCTGGTAGAGGTGCCTGGTGATTTGACTTTCACCTTCTGTAATCGGCAGGTTGGCGCTGGACGGGCATATGCCAGGCATGATCGTTGTTACGCTTCTCCTCTTGCCTTGGATGGTGCTCCCTCTTTGCACAGGCAGAATGTCTTAGCCTCATCGGTCTCGGATCACTATCCTCAGGTGGTTTCCAGGCGGGGTAGTGGTATTTCTCGACCTACTAGGATGGTGTTTCGTCTGAACACCCGACTTTTGAAGTATGCGGAGTTCTCTGCACAATGCCAGGAGATGTGGTTGGATGCCTTTTCTTCTCAGGGCGGTATGGCAAGCATGGTGGCAGCTCTTGCCAAGGTGAAGCATTTTGCCAAGGAGTTCGGGAGACGACGAGTGCAGATGGAGAGGCAGGAGTTGCATTCCCTTTATCAGGAGTTGGCTAGGATCCGGGTCCAGCCCTCAGATGGTATTCGGGAGAATGCTGTTTTGCAACGTATCAGTGCTCTGGAGCAGGTTAAGGTCCGGGAGGCGTGTGTGAAAGCAGGCCTTACCTGGTTAAGGGAAGGTGATACGAGCTCGTCTGCTTTCGTGCAGCGAGGCAGAGGTGCTATACGGCCTCTATGGTATATCTTGCCTTGTCTGATGGCCGGGTTTTGGAGGATCCTGGTCAGTTGAGGCAGTATGTGTATGCTCATTTCTCGGGGTTTTTTGCGCAGCGCCCTCTCCCTTATGAGCAGGAGATGCATGAGCTTGTTCTGGCAGCTGTCAAGCCTACCATCTTACCTCATTAGAGGGAGAGCTTGGAGCGGCAGCTCTCGCGGGAGGATCTTGCTGAAGCTTGTATGTGTATGGCAAGGATAAGTGCCCGGGGTTGGATGGCATTCCTGTGGAGTTTTTTCAGAGTTATTGGGAGTGGGCTGGTGAGTCGGTATACCAGGTCTATCTCGAGCTGCTGCAGTCCTCGCAGCTTGACCGGATCTTGAATACTGCGTGTATTTCTCTCATCCCAAAGGTGAAGTAGCCCTCCACAATCGGCGATTGGCTGTGTACAAGATTATTGCGAAGGCACTAGCAGAGAAGCTGAAGCCGGTATTGTCTTCTGCCATTAATAGGGTTCAGTCTGGGTTTATTTTTGGGAGGAACATCTTGACCAATGTAGCGGCGGCCTATGAAGGCCTGTATTGGGCTAAGAGGACAGGGCAGCCTATTGCTTACCTAAAGCTAGACTTTGCCAAGGCGTATGACAGTGTTTGCTGGGAGTTCCTGTCTGCCATGATGTTGGCATTGGGTTGTGGCCCGCAGTTCACAGAGCTGGTTATGAAATTGCACAGGTCAGCTCGTGCTACCGTGGTCTGCCAGGGGGGAGCCCTCAGCCTTCTTTTCTTTGGGCAGAGGGGTGCATCAGGGGTGTCCTCTAGCACCATTCATGTTCACGATTGTGGCTGAGGCCTTGTCTCAGATGCTCCTGGCTGCTGTGGAGGATGGCGTTGTAGACGGGCTCAAGATAATGGAAGCCAGCAGATCATCAACCAGTTCGCTGATGACACCTTCCTCTTTTTGGTAGCGGAGGAACGGAATTTGCGGAATGCGAAGGGCTTGCTCGATACCTTCTCTTTGGCCTCGGGCATTCTCTTGAATTGGGGTAAGTGTTCTGCACTGTGGGCCTTGCTGTCTCCGCACACACCCCCCCTCCCCCCCCCCCCGGCTCTTTTCCCATGGAAGGTCCTCCCGGGCACAGCATGTATGAAGCTTCTTGGTATTCCCTTTGGCGGGGATATCTCCATAGGGCGAGTATGGGATGAGATTCTGCAGGGGTTGCAAAAGCATCTCAATTGGTGGAAGGGTAGTAAGTTGTCCATGGCATGCCGAATCACGGTAGCCAAGTCAGTACTCTGCAGCATGCATGTGTATGCGGCATCTGCTATGTTAGCCCCTGAGGGGAAAATGCAGGCCCTAGACAGGCTGGTCCGGAACTTTGTATGGGGTGGGGATGATGAGGGGGCGGTAGTCAAGGTGGCGTGGTGGAAGTGTCTCCGTCCCCGAGAAGATGGAGGATTGGCCATCCTAGATTTGGCGCTGCACAGTAAGGGTTGGTTTCTAAGTTTGTGTGGAGCATCTTGCAGGAGGGAGCGTCCTCACCTGGCTCGGCACTGCTGTTGCAGTCCCTCCGCCATTGTGTGGCGTTTGGGAAGCCTACGGTACCTGTGGAGTTGCCATGGGCGTTGTTGTATGGGCTTAAGCCTTTCCCGCATGCTTCCCCTTTTCTTACTGGGGTGTTGCGGGCGTGGGAGCATGTGAGGATCCTGTTTCAGTTGGATCCTGCCGCTGTGTTTCACCACTCCTTGCCCTTCCTATGGGTCCCTTTGCCTCTGGCCCAGCTCCCTTTGGCTGCCACCATTCATGCCCAGATGCAGGACCATTGGAGGCGGTCTGGGGTATGCTCCCTGGAGGACTGGTATTTGGATGGACAGGTTGCTTCATGGGCTTCTTTTCGGGCCTGATTTCGCTTGCGAGCTAGTGACCAGGCTTTATGGAAGCAGATGGCTCGTTGCATTCCTATGCACGTCCCTATGCTACTTCAGGAGGATGTGGTGGTGCGGGTTTGGAGGGTGCATCCTGATGTTGATGTTACTTGCTTTGTGCGGTCTTCCTACCACACGTTGGTCATCCAGACACCTTGCCTCCATCAGGCCAGTGGCCTCTGCAGCTTCCGGGCTCCCGCTGGCACTCGGTTTGGGTTTGGACTTGGTGTACCCTCCCTCCCCCGAAGGTCAGGGTGCTCCTATGGCAGGTGGTGCACAGGTGTATTCGGTTGAATGTCCGGGTGAGTAGGTTTCGGCTAGGAGTGAGTCCTCTGTGCCCGTGTTGTGGTCTTCATCCTGAGACTGTGGAGCATTGTCTGGTCCTTTACCCTCACCTACAGGCTGCCTGGGGTTGGGTTCAGGCTCAGCTTCGGGTTCGGCTAACCAGCCAGCAGTTGCTGCTACACCTGTATCCAAGTAGTTGGTCTCTTCCGAGGAAGCAGGCCCTGCATTTGTGTGTGGCCTGGCTAGTCTGGCTGATCTGGAAGCGGAGGTGGTTATGGGTTTTCCAGGGGGTCCAGTAGCCTTCAGCCTCCTTGATCCCCCGTCTACGGTATAAGTTGTTTCAGAGTTTCCAGGTGTTTCCGGGGTTGGCAGAACGGAAGTTCGCCATTTGGCGAACCATTCTGGGCATAGTGGATGATGAAGGACATTTTGTACAGTTGTAGTTGAGAGGATGGAGTGGCGGGGTCTCGCTGCCTTTTCGAGGCAGTTGCTCTTTCTCCTCACTCATTTTGTACCATTGTGATTCTTTCAACATATTGACACTCGTTCTTCAAAAAAAATAAAAATATTTGCTTGGCATTTGAAAGGTTGAAATTTGGGAGCTTTCTCTAATGCAAAAGGCATAAAATTATTTTGCCTGTATTATGCAAATCATTAAGTTTTAACACTGCATCCACTACAAGGAAAGATGAGGATGGCAGACTTGACATCCAAAGATCTACTCGCATTTCTAAGAACTCGAGCTAGATCTTGCTATATTGCATTAGAACACCCCTGCCTCATTTTGGACCTCAAAAGTTGAAGTCAAGTTGGCTTCAACTTGACTTCATCTTTTTTTCCTTCACTGTTTTCGTCAAGACAGAGCTCGAGATATGGCATCGAAGGAGATGCGTCCTCCTAGGCCCCCTTCTCCATCATTTTGTATTCGAGAGCCTAAGAAATAACGCATCAGAAAGGAAAAACTCTGAAGACTCTGAAGCAAGGAGGCGTAGACACATTTTATGCTTTGGTCGTTTCATGTTTTGTTCTGGATTTCATTTTCTTGGCTGTTTCTTTAGCAGTGCACATGCAAGCTGCCCAGCCTTCTTTAATTCAATATGCAGATCAGATTACATGTAAAAATAACCTAGCTTTTAAGAGTTAAATTGGATGATTGATGAGTTCTTTGGTTATTGACGAGTTTTTTATTGTGTACATGTGAATGGAGTAGCCGAGGTGTATATTATGGCTTGGATGAGTCTTCATAATTGTTTTTTGTTTCTTGATTTCTTTTCTTTGTTGGACATGCTAACTATTTGCTTGTAGGTCGTAGTGGAATCTGTATTGGAGTTGTTGAGGCATACCTTAGTCCGGATTCCACATCTATTGCAAGTTTATAGGTTATTTTGTGCAGATGCTAACTTAAGTGCATGAGGTCGGAATAAATTAGTCATGTAATGTTCTAGTTCTAGGTGAAGGAGCTAATGGAGTTAACGAAGAGGTGCAAGCTAATGCCGTTGTAATTTCAGGCCAGTTCATTGTTTTGTTAGCTATTTTTAGTGTTCATTTTTTGTTTTCTTATGTTTCTATTTTTGTTTTTATGTAGGAGTTGCTTGTAAGGACAATGAGGTGAAAGATGGTCCCTCATTTAGTCTCAGGCCTCCTGTTGATAAAATGTTAGAGAAAGAAAGTAAGAATGTGGATGAAGAGAAATTCTGTGAATGGGGAGACAAATTCCAGAATGGAAATGGAGAGACAAATGTTGTGGGGGCATGTGATAATGTGGATGAAGGAAAAGACTGCTCCAGTGGCCGAAAGAGCCTTTAAATCTATCCGTTATCAAAGATTTGGATCCAAAATTGGTTGAAAAGGTCAATTTTGCAGAAACAATGCTTCAGGAGCTAAAGATGATTGGGCCAAAGGCCATTTCGGAGTAATCTAGAGATAGTTACAAGGATTTCAGATTTACCACTTGAGGTGCTTGCGGATATGTTGGAGAAGTTCCATGTGCATATAGCTACAGGATGGTGGAAAGTACCCTCCTGATTCGTAAGTATTTTAACTTATTTCTGTCTTTCTTCCCTTTTTTTGTTCTTTGGTCTTAGTTGTTTTCTGAATATTTAGTTTTGTAGATTGCAGAATTTGTATCGCACATTGCAGAGAAAACTGAGGAGAAATCAGGATTTCAAAATTATGCAAAAACGAGTGGGGAAGAGATTTATTGACATCTATAATGATGTTTACTTTTTTTTTTAGCACGAAAAGCTTTGGATGTCGCGATGCAAGAGTCTGCTACTGCAGGCTTTGGATGTCGCGATGCAAGAGGCTGCTGCTGCAGGGGGCAGTGCTTCTCGAACACAACAAAAGTGACATTTTACATAGAGGAGAAGAAGGAGAAGGAGGAGGAGTGATTTTCACGTCATATTGGTCCCAAGAACCTCATGACAATGAATACATGGTGTGAGCACTGCTTTGAACACCAAATTTTGGATTTTACAAACCATTTATCAATTGGGCGACCGTAATTATAGTCTTAAGTTCTGGAAGGGTGATTAAAAAAAACTTGTGGGAAAAAACCACTTCACTTCATTACCCGTTAACCCTTTTATACCTGATGGTACTGCTATCCCTGTGTACTATCGGAGTTGTTATTTGTATTGCTTATTTCTTTATATCTAGATTCATGCTCTTCCAGCATTCTTCGAATAGCTACCACAGTCCATTCGGCTCTGGAGCTATTTCTTGTGCCTTTGTTTGTTGTATTGTCCAAGTCTACTCCTTGTATTTCATTTCTGATCATAGGCCCGATATGTGTTCCATAGATGCTTTTCATCTTCTATTTCATTCAGATGGCATAATTTGCATATTTTGTTCTCCCCTTCCAACACTGGCAGTTGCCATCTCCCTTATCTATAGTCTATGGCTGACCATTCTGAACCTACATATGTGGAAGCCTTACTAATGTTGTTATCTGTATACACATGTTGGCTCATTGTACCCTTTGGATTCATGTTCTCCAAATAAAGACCTAGTTTGACATCAGGTTGCTTTTGTATCCAATGTTTCCAGAGTCTCCATCTTAGACTAGTCTGATCATCATTCAGTCTTTTATTATCTATTTATCTTTGTAAGTCACACTCCAAGCTTTCCTTCCATCTCTAGAGATCCATCCACCCTCATTGTTTTCTGCCATCTCCTTAGATTCTTCCATTGCTTGTCCCACCAATTTCCTTCTTGAGAGATACACGTTGTTCCTGCTTAGGTATGCAATCCTTTCTAATCCCAATATCTCAAATAGTATCGCATAGTCCTGCTATTTGCCTGGAAGTGCTTAATTAGCCTTGCTGTCTTTGCCTATCATGAACAAACTTAACCTCAAGGTATTTACTGCGGCCTTTCATCATCCTGAGAGTTACTTAAATATACCCTTTCTTTCTCCTATATAATCTGGCCAAGCAACACCCCATCTGATTCTCCCTGTTTAGATATCGGTGTTATTTAGTATCCATCCTCGTGTGTTTTCATTCCTGAGCATTTTTGCACACCTTTATTTGTTGTTTATGCAACATATACCATAGCAGTGATGGGAGTACCACACAGTCATGCTATTTAAGTATATGTGATGTTGTTCCCACATGTCTTCTTCCTCCTCATCCGGTTCATCGGTTCCATCGAATAGTGAATATGGACACGCACAAGTTGTGCTTTCGATGCCATGCGATTCGATTACCACGTTGACAGCATATTCCATCATTTGTAGCACTGACGAGACATAGCCACTTTGACAGCAATTGATCCGCGGTGATATAAAACCACACATGCGTGATTTGTTAGTAGTGTACAGATACACTATAGTAGCGATGGGAGTACCATGCAGTCCTGCTTTCACGAGTCAATATTTCTTAGTAGGGTGTTGATGGGGCATAACCACTTTAACAACGATTAATTAGCGGCGATACAAACTGCACAGTCCTGGTTTGTTAATAGTGCAAAGATAAATTGTACCAGCGATGGGAGTACCACACAGTCCTGCTATTTATATGTATAATTCGTTATCTTTACCTCCATGGGTGATCCACCCTATTGTAAGTCCTTGCTAAATATGCCTTGCCATTACCAGCATCGTATGTTTGCTTTCCCTATATGGCATACAAAAGTCCATACACAAAAAAGCACCAAAACTCTGGATCCAGCTGTAGATTTGTTGTTTTTTTTTGCTTCAAATCTTAGCCAAACATCGGCAAATTAGGTATCCTTCCAGAGGTCTTGGTCATAGCTTTCCATTGGCACAAATTTCACCTAAACCAGAGCTTTGATTGAACAGTTATGAGGAAAAAAATGTAATACCAAGTGATGAAAAGTAACAAAATCCTAAATTCGACCATAAAATTGTTGTTTTCACCCTCAAATCCTGGCCAAACATAAGCAAATTACATACTCTAGAAAAGTCTTTGTGAGAGCTTTCCCTTGGCGCAAACTTCACCTAAAACAAACCTCCAGGTGAATAGTTATGAGAAAAATGTAATACCAAGTCATTGAAAAGCAACCAAGCCATAAATCCGACTGTATATTTACTGTTTTTACCCTCAAATCTTGGCCACAGATAAGCAAATGAGATATCCTGAAAGGTCTCTGTGTGGGCTTTCCATTGACACAAAGCTCGCCTAAAATAGAGCTCCGGTTGAACAGTTATGAGAAAAAATGTAATGCACAGTCATTGAAAAGCAACAAAACCGTAAATCCGGTGCCGAAAATTTTCTGTTTTTACCCTCAAATCTTGTCCTAGAACATCTCTAAAAGAGCTTCCCGTTGACACCGATTTCATATGAAACAGAGCTATGGATTAAAAATTATAATAAAAACAAAATGCTGACTTGAAAATTGCACGTTTTCTCTCTCTACACCCTTCTCTCTCTAGCGCCCAAATAGTACATCAAATATAGATATGATCAAAATGCCATCTTAGCGCATTCCATGCATCAAGTGGGAAGTCACCAGGTTTGCAGAAGCAATTTGCATTCTATTGCATGACCAGTGTCATGAACCTATGCAAAAACACGGGAAAATACACAAGAAATATGCGAAGAATCTAATATACAAGAAAGAATGAAAAATACAATGACCCAAAGGCAAGCAGGAACACAAGATAGATGCCTAGAAGGCTCAAGGGTAGCATTGAACCGGATGGGTTCGACGAGAATGAGGCTCCTCTATATATATGTAGACCAATGGTCCAGATCGTGCCACTTCAATGGATGAGATCTTGCCAAGTGTTGCACATGTGCATAGGCTCTGGAATGTTCTAGGACTTCCTGGAAGCTGCAATGCATATGAGAAAGATGCAAGGCAATGTCTTCAACAAGTATTGGTAGAGCACTTGGCAAAGGTGTGTGACTCGTAACAAGAAAGTTGTGAGTTTAAACTTTGTCTTGTACAACTACCCTTTTGCATCCGTGTGATGACCATCTTTAATATATATGAGTATACTAATGATCGTGCGGTATGAATAACCATATGGTCGTCACACCAGATTCCTGATTCGAGGTGGGTTAGAGTGCTGCAAGTACCAGATTTTCGAATCAATGTTGGAAGGGGTTTTGTACGTGAATAGGTTGAATATTGTGAGACTGTGAGCAAGAATTGGTATGGTGGTATCAATAAGTGCCGGCCTGAGGACTAGAGAATTTGTAGGTTTTACGAGCTTGATGTAATTCAAACATGGAGGCATCTACACAACCATCTCCCACTTTATGAGGTGAGGGACAAAATTGGTGGTAGGTTCATATTTGTTGACTTTTGACTAGTTTAGAATGAAAACAAGAGAGAGAGATGCACCACAATAGAGGATATGTTTATTCAATACAAGAGACACATACATATATAGTACCATAAAGGCATATAAAGGTAAAAGAATAAAGGCGTTTCTAAATAAAGGCTAAGGTAGCGCTAACACCCCACTAGAAAATTTAGTCCTTTACCAAATAAGATATAGAAAATATTGTGTCTCTAAAAGTAAGAAGACCAATTCACAAAACATCGCAGGTTGTAGGTAATCTCCCCACCTTCGAATATGGTTTCGTACTCGGATGAAAAAAATCTTTGGTGGTCACAAAAGAGAAAACCCAAGTGCTACAATTTTTTAATATTGATTTTGATTGTCAATGACATCAAGAGCTTGAACATTGTCTTGATGTCACTTTTCACCTAGTGACTTAGTAGAAATGTCTGCAGCCATAGTTGTAGTTAGGCAATATTCCAATCGAAGTACACGCTTTGCAACTTTAAGCTTAACGTAATGATAATGTAACTCAATATGCCTGGATTTGGAATGTAGCATTTCGTCCTTCGACAATGCAATAGCACTTTGATTGTCACACATGAGCACTCTAGTAAACTTCATAACCAAACAAATTCTCGGCTTGCCAAAGACGCGGGACCATACTCTGCTTTAACAGTGGAAAGCGAAACACGCCGTTGCTTTTTATTCATCCAAGACA
>JAANSK020152230.1:0-25688 GCA_011763485.2 Isoetes engelmannii
ATAAATGAAGTGGAAAAAGAGAGGGGTGCAACTGTAAATAAAGAAGGGGGGGGGGAGGGGATACCAGTGAAGATCCGAATACCAAAGATGATGGATCCAATACCTAGGAGGATGAAATTGAAGATTCCCAGTTTCTAGACCAGAACGAGCAGTGAAGTTGATGCAGAGAGGTGCACAAAAAATGGAGAGGCTAGCACAATAGTACCCACTGGGGATTGGACAAAAGGTGAAGATAGACATCAAAAAGTTCAATCTGTGCACTGCCAATGCCATTTTATTCAACCATAGGGAGTTCAATTCACATCACATGCTTGAGATCCATAGCCTAATGGGCGTCATCCTGATGCCAGCTGATGTTATTCCCTTCCGTAGAGGAATCAGTGAGTTATTTGCCTGGAGCACAGAGGATGACCTGAAGGGCAAAGAACTTAGGTTTTGAGACGTTGACGAACAACACTCGGTGAGAGTTGCACAGGTGTTGCAGACAGAGAAGGATGTCCCACAGCGGATCAATGAGTTGTATGGAAAGCGGAAGTGTAGAGTATTGTCAGCCGACACTCCACCAATTGAGTTGGCCAGCATAAGCCACTGCCAGAATACCATAGCTACGAGTGCCAGCTACATCAGTTATTGTTTGATACTGATTAGTGTAAAAGCTATAGGAGACATTAGCATCTAGCTTTTCTCAACTCGCGAGTCGAGAAAGCCCTCTGGTTGCTTACACAGTGCATATTGTGGGCTTTCTCGACTGTGTGATGCAGACTATGTTAGCAACCATAGTGTGCATCACATAGTCGAGAAAGCCCACAATATGCATTATGTAAGCAACTAGAGAATCCCAATAGTTGCATAATGTGTGAGCATCATGTGGGCTTTCTCAACTTGTGAGTCGAGAAACTCTACCAGATGAAGACTTGTAAACAAGTTGAGGCTTTCTCGACCCGCGAGTCGAGAAAACCCATGGTTGCTCCCATTCTGTATACTATGGACTTTCTCGACTCGCGAGTCGAGAAAGACCACCAAATGCAAACCGTGTGAGCATCTTGAGGGCTATCTTTGTTGAATGCTCTTAACTTGAATCATCGTCATTCTAACTTTATTTCCGCTACTGCAGCCCATACCCTAATCAGATAATACATGCAAGACAGCAATGGAAGGCACTGGGTTGTCCGCAATGCCCTAAAGGAAACAGGGCCCCTTCAAAAAAATGGAAAGTGTTTGAGCGCTTGTGCAGGTATGTGTTTCTAGAAGTTCGCCAAGAAGATGTTGCAGATGGGGAAGAAGGAAAGAAGAAGCGAACTTCCAGGAAGGGCCGGGAATCCTTATCGGATCAGTATGACCTGATATTGTGCAACGAGGCTGTCTGACATAAATGGAATGAGATCTAGTCATTCTGGCAGAAGGGATTGTTGAAGGATAGCAATGGCCAGTTGCCACAGAAGCCACATCCCGGGATATTTAAAAAAAAACCTTCAAGAAGAGGATAATGGATTTGACAGAGACTAAAGACCTGTAGGGCAAAATACTAGACGGCACAATCTTGCTGAGGAAAGCCAGGAACTCAGGGTTGCCGGATGCAAAGTATTATGCCAATGTTCTGAAGAGAAAGTGCACTGCAGGAAGGCATTACAAAAAATTCTACAACGTTGCTTGTCATGAGAAGCGGGATTTTGAGCACTACAAGGAAAGGCGCAAACTAGATGATGAAGACATGAAAGAGCTAAGGCGACTCTGTACGCCCTATGTCACAAGCAAACTGAAGCGAAATGTCAAAACTGAGGCATTCTCAGAGCATGCGCAGACATTACTTAAGCACAAACTTGGATTTGGGGGCGTGCAGTTCAATGCAGATTCCAGCACTCCACCATACTTGGTCACTTTGGGTCATAAAGGTTTCGGTGGATTGGAATTAGCTCTTGGCCCCGTTTCCTTGTTTGCCATGAACATGATCGAAGACCCAACATTGTTCTATGACAAAGCGGACTTGGAACAATGATGCAAGAATTGTATGGATATGACAGAAGTGGATACAACTAGCTTTCTTATCTTCTGCATGACTGGCAACCAGTCTACCACCGTGTGGCAAAGGGCTTCTGATATCAACTTTAACAAGAGGATCTTGTATTCAATATACGAGTTAGAGCGTGAGTCCAGGGTTGGTCTACCCAAGTCGGCAAGTTTTGCCAACATTATTTTGGTTTTGGTTTCTCGGCATCCGAGTGTTGACTTTGACAAATGGTGGAACAATGAACCTCCCTACGTGGATAGGTTCATGGTCTCCAATGAAAATATGAATGCCTGGAAGGGAGGGAAGTTTATGGAGGATGTGCCATCGTGGGACAAGAGCAGCACCGATGGCACTACAAGTCCAATACACAAGATTCCAATCTGACATGGTATGGCATGAAACCAATTTCTATTGTTGGTGAACGGATCCTAGTTGAGCTCTTGAAGACATACTTGGACGCACTACATTACCATTTGGACAATAAAATGAATGCCCAGGAGACTGCTGACAATGAGAAGTCCGATGACCTGGAAAAAGGCAGGGATTCGAAAGATCTAATACTAAAAGAGATGGATGACGAGGCGGCGAACACCATACTGACAAACTTAAGGGACAGATGAGTAATCTTACATTGTCAAAGGAATGAGTTGTAGTAGTTCTCAACTCACGAGTCGAGAACTTAGCTACATCTCGACTCTCGTGTCGAGATCCTCGAAAACTTTGCTAATATCGGGTATATATTTTCGGGGCGCTTGATCGGTTGAATGCCCTGCCACTCTCATCTTCCTCAGCCTCAATCTCGGAGCCTTCTGAAGAAGGGTCGTTGTCGTCTTCCAAGGAAAAGCTAGGGAAGAGGAAGAAGCGCAATCTGATTGAGTTCCAGATAGTCTATTCAGAAATTTCAAAAAGAAGCACGAGCTAGAATCTGAAAATACTTCAATTTCACTGCTAGATGGTGACTCGCAGAAGAGATTGGAAAGAATCAAAATCCCAACCTTAGGTCTAGACGAGGATTACTGGTGGGAGTCAGGGACGAGCTGGGATCCTCCAACGGAGCTAGTCATATTCGATGTCAATGGGGTCCTCGCAGCAGTGTACCAAGAGACAATGTCCTTGAGCTTAAAACCAACCAGATACAGAGGAAATTTGCACAAAATGCCGTGTACGTTCTGCCTAAGGCCACAGAAATTATTGAGTGGTGCTGGGCCCTAGGATTCCAGGTGGGCATATGGAGTTCGATGGCCAAGAGGAACATTGTAACATAATCGGGCTGTCAGTTGTCAGTGATAAGGTTCAAGTTCGTGTGGGGTAACGAAAAGGTCGAGCACCTTCAAGACCTGAGTCCGGATGTCACGAAGGGAAAACTTATTACGGTTAAAAAGCTGGTAAACGTCTATGAATCATACCAGGAGTTCAACAAGCACAATGTCGTCATCATAGAATACAAGTGCTACCACAACTATGATAACATGGTTGTTGTAATGTCGTACTCACCAAAAAGTTCGAAACAAATAGGTGTTTCGCTGAAAAACCGGTGCCTGTATTGGCTGAATGCCGATTTTTTATTCTCATTGCAGATGTCTTGCGAAAATATCCAGAGCTTAGTGAGATCGATGAATATAACAACACGCTCATGAAAGCAATGGACGACAAATACTATGGTGATGACATATAAATTGTATATAATGTCTAATGTCTTGTATGTATAAGAAAATGATTTCTTGTGTTCGCCCGTGCTTTCTCGACTCGCGGGTCTAGAAAGTCAGTCTTGGCCATCTTTCCGAAAATGTGTATGATGTATTTCAATTAATGAAATTTTCTTCCATTTTTTTGCAATAATTGTTCATTAGTGCTGCCTAATCGGAATTTGTTTGTTGATTGTGATTTTGCTCTCGTTTAGGTGAAAGTGTACAAGGGACCTTTCATACTCAAGACACGCTCTTGCCAGGGCTTCCAGATAGGTGAGAAGCCTACACAGATATTACAGGAATGAAAAGAATGTCGATGCAAGAAAGAAGATTTCATGATTACATGAACCAGAAAGGATCCTAAAAGCCTTGGGTGACATACGTGGATGATGGGGAAGAAGCATATTTGACGCGGCCATCGATAAAGGGTTACGGCAGGAAGGCCCTGAAATGGGTTGGACTAATCAGCCCATTCCTTCATGAGGCACCTCCTCGAGAGCATTTCAACGACTTCATGTTGCTCTGAGGGCCACATTCTGGAAAGAGAATGCGCCATGCATTCAACCAATAAGGTGGTCCGTGTGCGAAGAGGGCATCACAAATGTTACGGCACGACCGCCATGGTCTCTTAGGCCATTGTAAACACTTATTTTTATGAACATAAATTCTTTTATAATTTCACTGTGCATTGCAAAAATACATAATTGTTTTTTCCCGGACTATATGTGCTTTCCAGTTTCTTGGATCGCGATCCATGATAAACAACAACATTACAATAACTTAACCATTTTTTGCGCATATGAACTAAATACCCGTTGAATTAGAAACATGGTCACTAACTAGATTCGCGCGTTTTTTAAGGTCAATTTAAACAAGTGTCTGGAAAAAGTGGGAATGACATGCATCCCACTTTTACCGTATGTGATTTAGAGTGATTTATATCCTTGTATCTACAATCATGTGATAGAGGATCATCTCAGCGTCTCGAAAATTCCAAACTCCTTAATTTCAAAGGTGAATGGATCTTTTGGTGCATTGCTATATCACAGAAAATTTGTATGGAAGTTGAGAAAGTCTGAGCAGGTATACATACTGAACTCACAAAGCTTTTGATTATCTTTCACATTGTTCAACCATTTTTACCTCTTTCTGGGAGGATGGAATCCCCAGCTTTTGGACCCTCGTTTTCAAAGACCAATGTCTAGAAATCTCTACATATCGCTATTGACACTTTTATATATGGCTTTGGTAAAAGTACTTTCATGTACTTAGAAAATAGGAGACTGATCTAGTGGATGTTTACCATGAAAGTTGTGATACCAGCCTGGCACATGATAGTTGCAGAACTATAGATAACTGACATTTGGCATGAAAAAGTGCGAGATTGAAATCTCAAACATACTCTTGGAAGAGCTTTATCATGGAACATGTGTTGTTAACTTGACGTAGATATCATAACATGACCGGGAAGAATGTAGTATCATCTAGTGCAATGTGGGACTATTGAGATGTATAGAATGTACTCAACAAAATGCTTCATTCCAGCATGGTGTCATGGAAGACATTTATGTCTGGTATAAAAAATATATCCTTTTTACTGAGAAGGGTATTTGATCTCCATCTACTCTTTGTAAGGTTACTCTTGATAATACATATAGCCTTGGTACATATAGAGGGAGAAAATCATTTTCTTTAACTTGACGTTATGTGGGCAAATAGTATCAGTACATGTAAAATTCTTAAGAGAAGGTACCATTTTGATGTGCTTTCAACTTATGCACAGCAACAACACTACATTTGATGTGAGTATGATATATGTACAAGTTTTTGAACTTATGCCCGATGAAAAGTCTAGCAACGCTGGGCACTTTTTCTAGCAAAGAAATAAACACAAATGCATAAGCTAATATATGTTCTAGAGAGGCACACAAGGACAGAGTTTGCCAGTGTTGCCAACAGGGCCAAATTCAAGAGAATGTCATGGTAATTTGTGCGCCATAGAGTCATATCAGGGCGAGATATGCTCAGTTGGTTCTGATGGGACAGCTGTCACATGCCCTGTTGAGCATGACTTCCGTGGGATCATTGGCATCATACTTTCAGGAGGTCATGGATGCACGAACCCAACTGTGCCCCTCAGGGTCATATTGAACAGTCTTATATGTGATTCTACAATGTGCCAACATACCTATTACTGCCAAGGTTTTTCTCTCGAAAACCCTTCGGGCGGAGGTTTTTTAATCCTGACAAGTAATACAATTGCTGCCTTTTCTTTGTCTGGGTCTCATAGGCCAATTGGTCTTCGTGGACGATAAAAAATCCTCCTCCTCCTCCTCCATCATGAAGATAAAAGTGCATATGGTCTAGACGTAGTGGAGAAGTTCTATTACTAGCATAAGCAAAGTGTATGTATGTCAAAGAAAAGAGTGCACTTGACTTCAAACTTTTAATTGTTTTGAATACTATATTTTTTGCTGCAAATAATTGTATATTCTAATTCCTAAACATACTTTTAATTGTTTTGAATACTACATTTTTCGCTGCAAATAACTGTGTATTCTAATTCCTAAACATTAAATTCAACCACAACAGCCATCCTCAAATCTCAAATCTTGTTTTCTAGAAATTTGGATGATGTTATTGAGCAATCATTGCAGGTCTTGCTTGCATTTTCAATAGCTCTACCCTATTGTCTTCGACAATTTCACTTCTAACCAGGGCAAAGTAATGAAGCACAAAAATCTCTAAGATTATTAGTTTAATGGCCTTCCGCCTCTACCCAATCCCTCCTTTGCCCCAATCCTGCCTTAGTGCTAGTTATGCCATATCCTAATTGCTTTTTAACATGTCTTTTTGCATACTGGAAATTTTACTGTGCAAACATCAAGATTATATATATCAGGGTCTAGCATTTTAGCAATTTTTTACTCTCTTGCAAGTTGTTTTGCTTTTGAATTATTGATTGTGACTCATGAATCCAAGCATTGCACGTGCACTGTTCTATATGCAAACATTACACTATCACAAATAGTGCACAATTCTAAAATAACCCCTTGAAGCTTCAATAAATGCCCTCTCCACAAGAGCATCCATAAGCACAATCTATTTGATTGGTATGTCTATGAGGTTCCGTTCCACCTTTTAAAGGGAATGGAGTCTTATTTTACAAGGGGATTTCTTCGGGTATAAAATAAGACAATGTCACATATGTTAATTATATTATTAAAATAAGACATGCCTTATTTTTCTTTTGGTGGCTGTTTCACTAGTATTTGCCTTATTTTTCTTTTGGTGGCTTTTCACTAGTATTTTGTTGGTGTCTCATTTTATAAAACCTTGTAGGGGAAAAGCAACTCCCATTCTATGTGTCCCATTTTTTGGTGTGGAGTCATAAATGGTATCATATCTCAATATGACAATCATAGTTTATGACTGTAGTGGAAAAGCATCCTTAGTTTCGGTTAATAATAGTTAGTTAATACATTGCACCCTAAAACATAACCTGCAGTTAATAGTAGGCATGTTTTACTAGTAAGCATGTTTTACCGACATCACTAATACAGTGGCTGCATTGAGGGCCTTCTTGAAGAGAGTAAAATGTTCTTCTATAAGCATCTTGTTGGGAACTTGGTCATTTTGATTGAACATCTCCTTGAAGGTCTTTCTTATAATCTGCAGGAGGAAATACATATTGTGATTTCCAGCATGATATTGCAAAAATAATTCCAAAATGCAACACCCACCTTCCTTGCATAGCCACCAAATGCAACTCCAGCAACCGTAGCACAACAAAGACCATCTGAAAAGATGACCTCAGAAAATTGGAAGTTATTTTCTTCATCATGATCCTGACAGAATATATATAGTTCATCCCTCTTTATTTGTAAGAGCAATCATCTTTTATGTGGCTTGGTAAGCCCATGCTAAATAATGCCCTAGGGAAACTCATTCCTAATTATTATAGAATGTAAACTATTATCATTTCCTTTTGCTGTTTTAAGAACTATTTTTGCTGTAAATTTTAGACTAGTTTTTTTTAAAGAATATTCCGTATTATCCTTCCGTTTCAGTCTTGTTTAGTAGCCATTTCCATTGTCGTATTTGTTAACTATGCCTTTATCACTCATGAGATGATGATCTTGACTCGCCGTTGGAATGACTGGAATTGGTTCGATAAATATTTTAGATATAATCGGCAGATTTCCTGCTGGATCTAGGCCAGGCTAACAGATGCATACTCCCCCTTCATTTCTAGTGGAAGTACCAAGAAAAAGAACTAATTTTAGAAAACAAAAAATTTCTGTTTGTAATTTGAACTGTGAAATTTGAATTTTACACTGTAGCTTAAGGCTTCCGGGAAATTTCTCGAACCAAGACTGGAATGCATGCACTTATGAATGCCTACCAGAATCATTTTAGTTAAAAACAGAATGCAGGCCTACATATTCCAATGCATTGAATGCAACCATCTGCATTCCAGGTTTATGTAGATTAAAGCGTGAAATTTCAGCTTATCTTCATATCAATCCTGATTCCCCCCTTTAACTAAATACCAAAATTTCCACACTGTTAATATATATATACAATCAAGATCAGGTTCTGCAACTACTCTGAATAGGAGCATTTCCAACAAGAGTGCAGTTCCTGCATTCTCCGCTTGTCTTCTTGCAACAACCTCCTTTGAACAACTGTACAACCAATTGCATCCATGAACCTAATTTTCATGCTAACTGATTTGTAGATTGATGGTGAATAGCAAAATGTCATCAACTTGTTCTCCATGCCTATGAGTGATCTTAAGAAATTGAAAGCTTGAAGTGAGGCTTTGATGTGTTGTGCCTTTGCTTGAGAAAGTCTTCTTTTAAGAAAAACCCAAAGGTCTTTATCTCTTAGCTTCTCAATTTAAGGAGAAAGTTTTCTTTTAAGAAAAACCCAAAGGTCTTTATCTCTTAGCTTCTCAATTTAAGGCGCTATGCATTCAATTCTGGTAGGTTTGCAGCTAAAGACCTTCATGCAACATATCTCCCAACCTGTCTCCCAGCCTGGAAGATCAGATAGTGTTCAATGAAGAATTTCCATGTACGATAGTTTGCAGCATTGGCCATCCCGGCATTCCGAGGAAGCAACCATCAGGTTCACAAGAAAATTCTATAATCTCTTAACCTCAGACCCTACCATCAGACCCTAGACTGCTTTCAAGCTACCAAGACTCCTGTCAGTTTCTAGGTCTAGCCACAAGATTGTCCTCCAAGATTGTCCTCCAACAATCCTCTGCTGGATCAAGCACCCCCTCAAAGCAAATACTCGAGTCGTCAAAAGAATCATTGGAGGCACCCTGCCAATATTCGCCTAGCAAATTATTGGATATAAAACTTAAGCGTCTGAATGGCTTGTCCAGAAAAGTAGCAATCAGATCCAAACCAACAATCGGCCTTGGACGTTCAAGGTAGTTTCCTATACCCCAACCAATGCTGCCTATTAACTCCTACTCTTGATCTGCCTCAAAGGCAAAGAAACAGGAGAGGATAGAGCAAAAGTAAAATTTGGAGCAAAAATTTTCTAGTCAAGGAAACATTTCACAAAAAGTTCAAGGTTTGGTAACTAACTTGTGTTAGAACTATTCTGACGTGTCTGATGACGTCACCCTGCTGAGTCATCACTTGCTGCTCACATGGAACTATATATATCAGCTATGGTCACACTAGTTAGGTAGCTGGATAGCATTGGTTAGCTTGGCTTGTCTCTTGCATCTTTCTTCACATGGATTCTATCATGGTATCAGAGCCTACATGAAGAAGGAAGAGAATCTAAGATCGATCTGGTTTTGATCAACTAAATTTTGCAAGAAAATTTGCTTTAGGAGCCTAGCTTTCAAGGGCTGGATCAGATTGACACAGGCAGCATTCTGGTGTAGTTTGGATCAGAGGAATTTGAGCTGATTTCTTGGCAAGAGTTTCTTGCAAAGTCAATTGGCTGAAAGGCAGTTTTGCCTTGTCGTCTTCTATTAAGATGGAAAGGGTTTTGCCTTGTCATTTGGATTCAGTTTCTTGGTAAAGGTTTGGTCGGACATGGCATTTTGACACACCAAGTGTGTACATTTCTCGATTGTAAAGGGCCGGAATTGAGATGCAGATGCAGATTCCTTTGGACTGGGAGCTTTCACGATTTGATGAAATTGTGCAAGCACAGGGCGTGGACTGGGAGTCTAGCGGTGGATTTAGTTTGGATCGATAGATTTGCTTGGGTCTCGCGTATTGTCGAAGTGGATATTGTCGGATCTGTACTTGGGCGATGACCTGAAATTTCAGACATTTTTTTTTGGGAGTGACATCTATTTGTGGAACATCTATTTCTAAAACAGGATGATCCGGAATTGAGGGGCCACTTACGGCAAAAGCACAGAGGTACTTCTATCTTTGTTTCATCTACAAATGAAGTCGACATTTATGAGCTGTGATTTTTTGCACAAGATCTCGAATAGCAAGAACAAGGGGTTTATTAACAGGGTTTTATGATCTTAATTTGAGCTTGGCATATATTCGTTCTCCTCAGCCTTTTCATCTGATCCATAGTTGGGGCCGTCTACTCCGCTGGGTGTTCTAGCATTCAGGAGGGGATTATCAGTCAGGAGAGGTTATGGCTTGTCTATACTCATGGGAAGTTCTTACATATGAAATGATCTTCTCAATGGTGACAATTACTACGCCTGATTTGATAATTTCGAGATTCATATTTGTCTCAATCATCTATCTGAAGTTTTAAAACCTGTTTGGAATCCTGTTACATCAGAACACAAAGAGAAAGATTTAACAGCTCTCACTTTTCTTAGGGCTACAGTTTCAGATGATTTCAAGGGAGATCTCAGAACTCTCAAGACATAACATTTCAGCATGCTTTGGACTTTGTACAGCAAAATTCTGTTCAGAAAGATGCTTGGCCACATATTAATATCCAAAAGCAAATGCATAATCTCAAACTTCAGACCTGTGCAAGTATGAGAGACTATCTTGGTCAGCTGAAGACTTGGGACAGGTACTTCTGGTGGAGATATGAATGATGCTACTCTTATTATCTATGCTTGGATTGTCTAAAGAATATAGGTGAATGATGCTACTCTTATTATCTATGCTTGGATTGTCTAAAGAATATAGGTATATTACTCACTATTATAAGCAATAAACTACTCTGAAGCAATAAACTACTCTGAGGTAGCAAATTGTAGAAAGTTTGAAAAGGATGTTGTACATTGTCTTAAAGAGCAAGCTCTCAAGGCAGAAGCTAAAATTCTAAAACTCCAGGTAATGTTAAAGCAACGAGATTCATCACTTACAGCAGCTAATTGTCATATTGATTTTTCGTTACATGTTTGTTAAGGTACAGAGTTTCTAGAAAAAGTTACGCACCAGTTGCATCATTTTCAAGATACATCTATAGTGTTGAAAAAAGACTTGAAGTAGCCAATGCAAAGGTAGCACTTATGGAAAGAACAGTAGCAGAGCTAGCTTCTGCATTGGGAAAGGAGAATTGGTTGAGACTCGGTCTTGAGTATACAGTAGATGAAGCTTATAAGCTAGAAATACATGATTTACAAACAGACCTTAGCTTAGTATGCCAAAGCTGATGAAGCTGCTGCAGAGATAACTACACAAAAAGTCACTCAGATCGAAGAGCAAAGTATTGTGTCTACAATTGAGGCTCGGGATTTAAAATCCAAGTGGACTGAGTGTGAACAGTTAGTCTAGACGTTGAGGTGCCGCTTCAGGTTCCTCTATATATGATTATGATAGTTAGGTGACGCTGAGGTTCCTCTATATATGATCATGATAGTTAGGTGCCGCTTACTCGAGTGGTCCCCATGGACCCCCAAACCATATCAATTCTTCCCCCTCTCTCTCTCGAAATGCTTGCCCTCAAACATATGGGACTTACCATTTGCCGATGAGGTTTGATCCTCTATATAAATATGATAATTACATGCCGCCTCCCCAAGATTTACTTGAGTGGTCTCCATGGCCCCCAAACCATATCAATTCCTCTTCCTCTCGAATGCTCGCCCTCGCGCATATAAGACTTACATCATTCGCCCATGACGATTTGAACCTTGAATCTTTACAATTGGTAAGGGCTTACTTTGTTTGCCTTAACCAACTAACCAATTGGGACTCATCCATGGAGACTTAACTCTTGAACTCGAGACTCGTTTATACGACACCTTAATTATCACATCCAAACCAACTAGTCAAAAGCGTCTAGATGTTGAGGTTTGATCCTCTATATATAATAATTAGGCGGCGCCTCCCAAAGATTTAGTCGGGTAACTCGAGTAATCCCCATGGCCCCAAAACATATCAGTTCATATGTTGAAAAGGGAGTTCAAAAGTGTTGGTTCGCAAAGGCATCGCAGTGGGCAAAAAGGCATCGCACTGGGCTGCCTTTCCGAGATTTGGTTTGAGAAACCTTTCCAATATAACATGGCTGCTCTTTGATACTGTGGTAAAATCTATCAAGGACATGGGTAACTCCACGGGAGCTTCCCACCAAGATGCAATTTACAAAGATCACTTCCTTGAGATCAGTAAAGATGGTTTCATCCAGCGCGTAGGGTATTTGAATAGTCACCTAGCACATAACGTGAGACATGCTATTGGTCATCATTTTTACATGTCCAGTATATTATGACATACGGGCAGATTCCGTTGCCTCTTAGGTGGACCTACTACCTCAGGAATATGACACTATACAAAGGAAGACCATTCTCTTTCTCATTGGAGGTGATACTAATAATAAACAATAATAATAAACGGATGTCAGGCCCTCTACTTGGGCCATCTAATCCTATCCCAAGAGGGGTAACAAAGGAAAGACATAAGCAGTGAGTTAAAAGAAAAAACAAGTGACATCACCTCATACATTGAGCCAGTGTGGCTAGGAAGAAGACAAAAGTTTCCTAATTTGAATGTGTTAATTTTTCTTTATTTTCATTTTGATGCAACATCTTTAGAAGGCCACAATGCAAATGCTGATCCAAAAAAGTTGGTCTAATAGACCAAGCGGTCTCTCATGGTCGTTATAGGAGTTTATTTCTTGTTAGATTTCAGCCATGCAAGTTATCAGGGGGATGTCAAGTATTATCGTACTCCACGTGTGTTAATGAATAGGGAAAGTTCCAAATAATACCCCTCGCAGTTTGCAAATATTCCAAAAATACCCTCTAAATGAAGGGTATTTTCGTAAACATGGCAATAAATTTGTTATGGGACCTCAAATTAAAAAGTTTTCTTCACAAACATTATAGATCAGTTTAAGACCTTTTCAACAAGATCAAATTCATCTAAATCAGCGCTGAAATGCACAAGTTATGCTCATTTGAGTGATTTTTTATAACACTTATTTAAACCACTGTAACTTGAAGATTCCAACTCCATTTTAGAGGATTCAACTGCTATTGGATAGGTCTCACTCTCATCTACAAGTTTCGTGAAGGTGACTTTTATATTTGATCGATCACAAAAACGTTATTGCCATTTGAGCCAAATATCCTGTTTCTAGGGGTATTTTTGGAATATTTGGAAACGGGGGGGTATATTTGGAATTTTCCCGAATGACTATGCATGCTGAGTCATCCACCTGTTGCTAACATGGCATGACTATATAAGCCATAGTCACACCCCATTAGAGGTAGTTCACATTGGTTAGTCTGAACTTTGTCATCGATCACAAAAACGTTGTTGCCATTTGAGCCAAATACCCTGTTTCTAGGGGTATTTTTGGAATATTTGGAAACTTGGGGGGGTATATTTGGAATTTTCCCGAATGAATATGCATGCTGAGTCATCCACCTGTTGCTAACATGGCATGACTATATAAGCCATAGTCACACCCCATTAGAGGTAGTTCACATTGGTTAGTCTGAACTTTGTCTCTTGTTATCTTTCTTCACATTCTTTATCAGCCAATAGTCCTAACTTCTTTTTTCTTAGTTGATCCAAGTACCATCAAACAGTAAAAGGAAAAGGAAGTCAGAAGGGTCCGCTGGACGCACTTAGAAATTGGCAAAAAAGGTTAAGAAAACACAACCCAGAAAGAAGAAAATGGACCATAGGCAACACATCACAGGGTTTTCTCACACACTATAAGGGAGTGCATTCATGAACTCATAGGATATAAAATGATTGATAAGCGTTATCACTAAGGTTTAGTTTTTCTTTCTTGCTAGATTTAACTACATTTCACCAGGTGAATGTTGTTAGATGTTGGAAGGCTTGCCATAATAAACTTTTTCTTTCTTTTGTCAAGATCACTGGATACTATTACATATGTCTACAGCCCTTCTGGCTTAAAAAAATGCTACTTCACTTTCTTATATATCCTCTGAGCTATTACATGTGGCAATACAGTCAACCATCTGAACACTGATGTTAACCATTTCACACTAATCACGTTAGCTTTACACAAGTGTCATAGCAGGAAATGTATGTGCTCACACTTACTGGATCCATATAGCATGGAGAATTTGAACTTAGAACAGAATTATATCATTTTAATTTTTAGTTTATACTCCATAAGTCTTCCCTCAAAAGTTTCTAAGAGACTATGCCAAAAGGCTGCCTAGGTCATGGCATTATGGTTTGTAACTTTAAGAAGCATCCTCCTACAATTAGAAAACCTTACCATATTTGGAATGAAGACCTGAGAGCATGGCAGTGTCATCCTAGGTAGCTTGGCAGTTTTTCATTGGGAAAAACAAAAGATAGATTGGAAGCTTACTTGGCGTCTCAAGAGAATGTCTTTTGTATATTCCCGCCAGCTTCATGGCTTCAACAGTATGAGAATTTGTTCCACCAGCTAACTGCAAATAACCTGCACCAAAAGTACAGCAGAATCTAAACATTTTATTAAATGAAAAGCAAACTAGATTGCACTGCATTCGCACTTGCAGAGAAAAGTATACCAGGAGGACGGTGAGGTGAAGCCAAAACTCGTGCAGTGAGGTCTACTGCAGCTTTTGCAGTTCCCTTGCCTATGTCACCACTCATAGGGCGTCCATCCAGCTGAGACATCATGTATAAAGTAAGCACATATTGAAAAAAAAGAGGATTTCAATTAACTACCTCTCTTATACCATCTGTTACTAATGAGTACCATGCCGAAAACCCAAAATGGCCAGCCAAGCCACTAAGGCAAAATATTCTAATACGGATGAAGACACTGAAGCAAAAGATCCTATGTTCAAATCTCAACACAAATCTCTAATGATATATTAAAAATGCCATAAGGGCCATTGCTAGAAACTGGTGGCCGCTCAGGAAAAAAGGTCATTATATTGATAACGGGATCATGCAATAACTAAAGCCGATCCCAGTGAATGTTTGCCTGGACGATGATTCACGCTGGCTGGATGGAGATAGTCATAATACAGGGATTCCCCACCATTTTGGGTTATAAGAAAAACATGTTTCGTCCTACCACATACTAAATTACCACGTGCTTTGGATGGTTAAGATAGATTGCACGTATGACAAGCCAGCAGAAATGATCAACGTAAATCCAAGGACCTGCAGGCATATGCCACCTGTTGCCACAGTCTAATACTCCTCCATCTAATGGGTGCCTGATCACGTCCAATCTGCAGCTCAATCCTCCTCCCAATGGCTCTCAGATGTGACTAGGACTTCTGTATTGATGCCAGAAATTCCTAGCTGGAAAGAGATGCACGATCACCCTACCTTTTTATATTTTTAGCATCTTCCCTATTACAATACAGTGTGTCCATATATGTACACAAAGAACTTCTAACAAGTGGCAATTACAAAAATGACACAAAAACATTGCATAAAATATTGTAGCACCTCGTTCTTAAATGTGTAAAGTTGAAAAAAGAAATCAAGAATGTCGAGAAATAAACGTGCACCTGCCAAAGATTTAAACAAGATAATGATGGCTGCATAATAGAATACATCGACCACATTGATGCAACCATTCTGTCTCCCAGGTCTGGGACACTAACCTGACATAATATGGAACCTGATATGTTAGACTACAGAGATAAAAAAGTCCACATACAAAATTCAAGTACTCTGATCAAAAACTCAACAAAGCAACAAGGCGCACAGAAATTGTTTCAATTGATGGTAAGATAATCAAAGTACTCCTATAAGCAACATATAGAAGGCAGAGTAGCCTGTTGCATTTATTAACGTAATCCAGGTCTGATGGAAGATGGATTGACATCAACAATGCCTGGCCCTTGTATCCTATCACTGGACAACTGCCAGTGACTGATCAAATTAAAGGCTCGCTCAGTCCAAAGACACAACTCACTCCTGCACCAAGCTTCTTCCGAAGGCCATACTTTAAACTTAACCATCCTTATGTCTCCAAACCGACAAAGATGAAAACTTAACCATCCTTATGTCTCCTGCAATGTAGTCTGTGGCTCATAATACTGAGCTTGATTTTCCATGCTTACAATAATACTTTTGAAACATGAAAACGCCATTCTGCTCTGTTCAAAACCTGATATTGAGGGCCCATATGTGGAAAGTTGTGACATGCCTTGTTCTTGTTCTCTTGATCCCATTCTGCAGTTTTTGTTTTGTTAATTTTCTGCCATGCTAACAGAGTCTAATGGCCAAGAACTTTTGAGTGAAGATGTGCGCCTAAGTGGGGAAATGACAATGGATGGAAGGATGCTTTAAACAGTTTTGGATGGAAAGATCAAGTCTATAGAACAGAATAAAATAGTCCTTGGTGTTTTGCAAAAGCTCTAACATGAAATAAATCTAGAGCTTGGACTGAGGAAGTTCCTGAAAAAACTAGGAGATTCTTAGGAAATAATGACGTTCCTTGGTAATATTAAAACATGTTTTGAATTGACATGACAGATGAATCTGAAGGAAGGAAAAAGATAAAGGAATATCGTCTGTATAAATAACTCAAAGCGAGCTAAAAGATGCAGGATATTTATCAGAGTACATTAATGGTTATAGCCCGTCCTGAAACATAACATATGGACCATACGTGCATTGTCTAAAAGGATAATAACAAGAAAGCATATCACTGGAGGATTGAAATTATATAAATTTGCCTCTGAAAATATTGACCTGCTTATAGTATTATTTTTTTGGTCTATAAATGTATGTGAGATGTACCATAGCTTCACCTACAGATAAAGCAGTTGTTTAGCATGACTTGATTCAGATGCTATGGTATCCCAAAAGAACTCCCCATGAAGATACTTTATAAGGAATAGGAAGAAAGAGGTTCACCAAAGGACTTGAAAAACTATGTCATCTAGAGGCCTTATCTGGAAACCAGCTTATTTGTATATGTGCAATGTTCTGTGGACATGGAATAGGCTCTATTGCCTCCTTCGGGATTCTACAACAAATCAGGTTTGAGGCATTAAATTATACGCCCAACACGAGAGAGCCGTACCCTGAAATAACCCCAGAAAAAAAGTAGGTTCTACCTGGTTAATATGTATGTAAGCATCTTTTGCACCCTTATCTCCAAGCTTGGTTGCTAAAATGCTTGAGAATCAGAATTTAATAATGTATAAATTATGAAAATAGTCTAATTTGATTGTTTCATAGGTGGAAACTAGTCGCTCCTCTCTAACTAATTGCACAGTTGATAATTCCAATTTAACCATTATTCGTTTCATAGCAAGTGTCCTTGATTACAGGAGAGGATGAGCCTAATTATCAATCTATTTACGTTATCTTCATCAGGTCATTATGCTACAACATATTTAGAAGAACAATGGCTGTTGTTACCTACTGCAATTAGTTTAAGCTTGTCTGTTGCATGAGATAAAGATGTTACTAACGTTTCAAATGACTTCAAGTTCCTGCAAACAGAACACGGGTATGTATTTGACATTAAATATACCATGTAAAAGAACCTTAGTATCTAGAATCGACTAAATGATGCCATAGTACAGCAATGCCTTGTCGTGGAATTAAAAATGAATAGCAGCAGAAACGTGAATAGAAATAGACGATATCCCTTTCTTTCATCTTCTTCCGTTTGATAGATTCAATCCACGTGGACCTTGTGCCATTAGACTGAATTTGATTTATATACATACCTTGCAGCAGTATGTATTTCCAGTGCCTGAACTTGTGGATTTTCTAACAATTCTGCTACAAATAAAGCATTCCTTGTGTAGAACTTCGCGTCTGCACGTATGTTGACATTAAAAATACATGAATCCTGATTCTAATGGCTTCTGACTGAATCTAAATTTCAATTTACATAACTTAATTTTGTTTCAAAAGATAACAATAATAATGACTACATTCAACTCATTGATTCTGTTAATAATGTGGTGGATATGGTAAGCTACATCAGTAATGGTTGTGATATTAGTGTTGGCTTTTATGAGGATATATGCCAGCAGTATCAATATTTATGTAAACAAATTGGCTCTTTGACTTTTGATGGCATTTTTCTTGCCTAATGGAAATCTTTGTCATGGTATCTGTTAGCCTACACATCATACCCTTGAAGATGACTAGTTATCTCGTGTATCTCTTCTCTATTCTTGCATATAGTCATATCAGATCTACGTGGTATCAGACCTTCAATGTGAGATGAAAATGAATGTTGGCGACAAGCCGTTGGATCAGATCCAGATCGGATCTGATCAGAGGAATTTGGCTTCATATTCTCTTGCATTTGCACAAGACCTTGTCTAGATCAGGTCTGAATTGCATTGGGAGTTCAGAAAGAGTCTAGAGCGCTATAAATTTGTGAAAGTCTCTGCACGGTTTGCTCCAAACTTGCAAGATTTTTGATCAGTGTGCCGGTCTTTCCATTTGTAAACAATTGCCTATCAGCAATTCATCAGATTATCTGTTACGCAAAAATAATTCAGAGTCATTTGTGGTTCTTGATCCGCGGAATTATCTCAATTTCGTCTGGATCTGTTTTCTTTTGAATGGACCTGAATGGATCTGTATAAATTATTTACATCTCTTTGCTTCAATCTATATCAGACTTGAGCTGATTTGCTTGGATCTATAATATCTGCATGTCTTGGTCCTTTTTTTCTCTCTTTGTATTTCGTTTTTCATGTCAAAATGGCTACAAATGTAATTCGATGGAAATATTTTACACTTAGACATCATGTGCTCGATATTGACAATTATTTTACCTAAAGTGATGCATTCGAAACAAACCTTAATCTAAGAGATTTTGGCGATGTCTTTCGAACAGGTTTGAATCCTACCATACCTGATGAGAAGGAGAATTTCAAGGCATGGAATCATCTTAAAGCATGCATATGCACAGATATTCAGAGGGATCTTCGAGTTTATAAATCTTTTCCTACAGCCCTTAAAATCCTTCAACGTAATTGTACTCTCAGCCTGCAGACACAGCTTATTATTCAGAGTAAGATGGGGAACCTCAAGTTGGCGGAATGCACTGATATGAGAGATCATATGCAGCAGTTCAAAGGATTAAAAGAAAAATACTTGCAGCAGGTGGTACTACTATGACAGATGTACTCTTATTCAGTATGCTCCCAAAGGTTTACCTTATGAATACCAAAGAATCACTGATTATTACAAGCTGCAGGATAACATCACCATTACATTAAATCAGCTTCAGCAAAAACTTGTAGATGTTGAACAAGGACACAAAAGGTATGATCAGATGGAGGTTAGTTTTCTAAAACCAGCAAAGAGTGTGAATCCTTTAGTTTCTTCATCTGAACATTCCTCTATCTCTACTGCTGCTGCATCTCACACTACATCTACTCCATCTCCTTGTGACCCTAAACCAGATTCTAGACCAGATTTCTAAGCCTGAACCTAGACAACCATTTACAGCTGGTCTTGTGACAAAACGAAAGAGATTGTAAGAAACTTCTTGAAGATATTGCTGAATTTCTTAAAGATAAGGAATCCAGCAGAAAGTAAAGATCAAGATTCTTCCCATGAAGTTACTGCTCAAGTTTCTCATATTGATTTGGAAGAAGAAAGACTGCAATTTCTTAATGTTGCTGCAATACTTGGCTTGTGGATTCTGGGGAACCAAGCATTTGGCAGGTCAGTCAAACGCTTTTCAGCATATTCAATCCTATGATAAAAAAGTGGTGAAGGTGGCAGATGGAAATCTATCTAACTTTACTGGAAAGGAAGATGTATCCCTTCATACCACAAATTGTCTCACTTTACAATTTGAAGATGTCATCCTAGTTCCTGGATTACTTGTGAATTTGCTTAGTGACTTTGGTAAAAAGATAGGCTATCCTGTTCTGTTTTCAAATGGTCTTGTGCACATTCTCCAGAAGAATCCTTTGAATTTTATGGACATAGCTATTAAGACTTATTGCCAAAGGTCACCTTAATGAGACCTTAACGAGGAAAGATTGTATATTATGAATATTAAACGAGTGGTTTCACATGAAACAGGGGTTTCAGCTGAGCCATCTCTTATTTTCTCTTGCTGTTTCTAAAACACCAGAGTCCTTGTCGCATCCACAGTTCGTACACCTTGCAGCCTTAGTTTCAGCATCTAAACTCAATATGGTTCAAGAAATGCCTAAACTTACTACCAAGGACCTTGAGTGTGCTGCTTGTAGTCTTGGTAAACAAGTACAAGCATCCTATCCCTTCCAGGCCCCATTCATAAGATGCAGAATGATGAAGTCAACGACCAGGATATGGTAGAAAGTACGCTTACACTGTAATCTCTGCAAATGATATGTGTGCCTATGCCATTTTGGAAAGACGGTAAGTTTCCCACGGGCAAGTGGTCTGGATGGAAAGACAAACGAACAACCTTACTTATCAACGTCCACTGGACACCCTCCACGTCTATGAGACTAGATAAATGCGTTGAACGCAATGAGATAAAAAACAGAAACGCCATAAAGACAAGACAATCCCATGTTGAAAAATGGGCCCGGCTAGAAGACTGAGTTTGACGAAATAAAAAATTCTCTCCAATTCAATGGCACACAGGTATCTAATTGCACAAAAAGAGGTACAAAATAGCTCTCCTTGATCAAAATAAGCCTTCAAATTGCCAGGAATTCAAAATTTTGACGATTGGAAGTTTGGCACTAAATGGCATTATTAATTGGAGGGAGGAAGTTGATGAATTGATTGGTCTTTTGTGGTACATCCCTGATATATAAAACCATGTCCATTCAGGGAATGATTTGTTACTGACCTCCAATGCTCCTAACTTCTTACAACATATACTTCATGTGTATGTGGGCAGCCATATGGGCATATGTGTGCTTAACTAATAAGACATCCTCTGACACCATTCAGTTTGAGGCTAACAAATTGTCAGTTTAATTTTTTATCACATTCTTTTCCATGATTGTTGGATTGAATTACTGCAATCTAGACATAGTGTTTTTTACAAGATTAGCTGACAGCCACAGATGAATTCATTTATTCTCCACATGTTTGATTTATTACTGAAACTGTGGAATCAGAGACTTCTATCATGCAAAATAGCAAGACTTATGCAATACACATCAACTGACGAAGAGCGCGCTTCCAAGAAAGGCCTCAACTATTGAATTGATCTCATACTTACTAATGTTGTCTATTGGACAAATAGGAATGCAGCGCCCACATCCATAGCAGCGCTCTGGCATAACACCTCCCTGCAATCAATACACCACACTGGAAATTCTAAAACTCAGGAAAAACAACAAGGAAATTAGGAAGCAGCATTATCTTAGGTACACTGGGTTGATCTTGCAACTTATATAAAGTTTTCTAGATTTTTGAAAACCTGTCTGCAAGTTTTACCAGGAGTTTACTTTCCTGCTTCAAGGACAAGTGTATGGCGAGAAGCTAAAAGCCAAAGGAAGAGGTCGAATTGGGCAATTATTAACTGATCTAATGAGCAAGCATGGAGGTACTAGATGTCAGTTGGTAGATGTGACATGTACATATGGACATGCTAGCATACAGCTAGCACCAGCATGCATGTGTTTTGGCTACTAGATCTTACTAGGATTCTAAAAAAACAACTGAAGGTGCAAGAAATAGGCAAATTTGAGGACATCGATGTTGATGATGGAATTTGCGCAAGCATTACGGCTAAACTTTGGGTGGGTAACGCCAATCAGCACATACTAGAAGGCAACCACATTGTTCGGGCTTAATTACTTGTACCAAGTAAAGAATTCGAGAGAGACCATTTAGCTGCCTCTTGTGCTCACCTTGGAATAAATTGCGTGGCTGCCTTTTGATATCATTTTCCCCTCAAACAGCATTATTCCCGTAAATGAAAGCAACTCCTTGTGAACTAGCATTAATGCTTTGCCTTAATGGGCCGAGAGCAAGGTATCATGATGTTCGAGAGAGTTCATTAACTATGCATGAAAATTCAGCATATATGCGAAGGTCTCTGTGTTTGGCAAGAATTCATCTAGATAGGAACATTTCATGTGACAACTGTTAAATCTTGCTATATCTTTCGTCAACAGAACCCACTTGCCACCAGTATTTTGAATGCTTTTGCATTCCAATAATCTTGTAGCAAGTAGCTTCTCCTTGTGTACATAGCACAAGTTGCATTTGGGAGTTCGTACATGCCTTTCAACTTACCCAAGGTTCCTTGAATGACTTCAACCCTACAATTGCAATTTGAATAATAATGCCCAGCTATCTTCGATGCCACATAATTTCAGGCGTCAACTGTCTTCAAATTTCATCAATGTCAGAATTGGAACTCCAATTCCATTTTGCAAATTCAATCTTTCTTCGTGTTGAGTTTGCAATCAAGTATTTGTTGTAGCAAATTCGTCTCCCAAGAAAAAAAGGTCTAGGTGACATACAACTGAGTTTGCAATTCCAACATGTAGTGCTTTGATTCTGCCAACTTCATGCATTGAAAGTCTGATACCATGAGAAAAATGGATACAAGCAGAATGGGAAAAACCTACAATGAAAATTGCCATGCAACTCATCAACATCAAGATTTATTTTGCTTCCACATATCCTAATGACAAGCTTTAAAAAATATGGGATGGCAGCACTCCTCACATGCCACTTCCATACGGCTTATCATATTGATTATAGATGTTAATATTTAGCTATAAAGGCACCACCCATACCTCATAACTTGTTTTAAAGTGGATCGCGGAAGCTGGACAAACTTGTTCACATGGCCTGGAACAATCTGGTGGACAGAGCCGTGGATCAAACTCTGCAGGGACGAGTATTTTGTTTTCAATAAAACTGGGCATGTAGTCAGAACATGAGGACGTTTTCTTGGTTGAACATAAGCATCTTTAAAATATATATCCCGTTCCTTATAGTTTCGTACTCTTAGGAGAAAGGGTCAATTATACGTAATGTGCCAAAAATGTGCCTTGAAAACTCATAAAAACATTGGAGACTTTCAGAAAAGCATTGGATACAGACTAATGTAGATAAACTTTGTATACTTATTGAGCATTAATGTAAAGACCAGATTTACTTTCGTTATAAAAATAGACTACCCATCTGTGTTCTTTCAAGAACGTGAAACTAAATGATCAATGCTTACAACTTATTTTATAGGTAAAAAACTTCATGAAATTTATCTTTTTACACTCGGTGAAGGAACATTTTTATTACAACCAATCCTGTAGCGAGATGATGTAGACTTGTGTCCATGCTTCGGCATTGGAGCAAGGCCAAACAAGGTATGAAGGTTATATTGCATGCTGTTATATAGACTTGAAAGATGATACTCTCATAATTTATTCTGCACTTTACTGTATTAGATGAAAAGATGCAAATCCATTTATTCTTATAATTGAACGAGAATTTTTATTATATATGATTATGCCATTAGACTTGGCGCATCGCCAAGTTGTGATGTGATATGGAGCCTGGGGTAGGCCTAGGCTTTAGCTCATGAGGCACCATCATTTACAGGCAGATAGACTCCTGGACAGACTTTACAAAAGAAACAACAATTCCCTGCCATTTCACACTTCTTTTGACAGATACGAAATAACCATAATTTGCAGCATGAAAGCTCGTATGTTATGAAAATAAGTAGTTTGAATTTCTAAATTCCTACCTGCTTTTCGGAAGTGCACATCTTCATCATCGTTGATACTAATCATGACCCAAGGTTTACAAAAGCACCCAGAGGTGCTTAAAGTAAGCTTGCTAGCTATGTCTATTCCATCTATGACAGCGCTTATAACTGCCGGATCGGCTGCACAGTCAATGCAATCAACTGACATTGTCCAAAAGCGGGAATTAATATAAAAAAATTAGGCGTACCACAAATAGAAATGCACTTGATAATGACTCGTTAACAATCATAGTTTTTTAAGAAGCAGTAACAATATATACATCCAGGAACTTACCACCAGCAAGGGAATAGATTAAGGACAGATTCCTCACATCAATAACATCCTGCATGGAAAATCTATTAGTTATTGATAACATCATTCAGGACCAAGTCTCGCAGTTAACAATTAGCCACAAATAGTATTAGACTTTTTACATAATATCAGCTATTATTGGCAAATTTTTCTTTTGTTGTTACACCACAAAAGCATCACGGGGGGCATCCATATTTGCAATAATTATTCTCATCGTCTGCCTCTGCATGCTCCAATACCAGCAATTTGCAACTACGAAAAACCTGTTAGCAGTTAAAGTACCTAGCTAGAAAATTCTTCAGGTGACAGAGTGTACGTCCTACATCAGTTTATGCGCATATTTTCCGCAATAGTTTATGTGTCCTCGTAAGCCACCAGCGTACACAGCTTGTATGCAACCAGAACAGCTCTTAAATGGCACTAAATACTAACCACCATCTCTTTAGTGCCTCCAAAAAACAGAATCCTCAATGCACCAGCTACTATTTTTGCTATTGATGTTTCACTTCCCTCCTCAATTTTACGAATGAGAGATTGATGGATGTACTTCAAATAAAAATGCGTTATAACCAGAAAACAACACTAAATCATTCCACAGAGCTACCTATATTACATTGTAGTGCATACAAATAATTTATGTTTCTTACCTCAAAGCTTGCTCCGCAAATGAGCTTAACCCAATGACCTTTAGCTAAAGAAACTTCGGGGGGTTCATTTTCTACTTTCCTCTGCGCATGTAATGATTGAACTGTTGAAAGGACCTCTAAGACCAACAAGATAAAGACTTAGAAATTGTAAGAACAATAATTTGCACTCATAATCAATTTGACGCTGTAGGTCTGTTCAGTTACCTGTGGGGAATTTAGTGCAGTGGCAAAGAAATTGGCTTTTTCTATAGCCAAATTCCCATGGCGAAACACAAGGAAAGAACCATGCCTGTGACTTAGCCATTGCTTTGGAATCGACTCCGGAAGTTCATGCAGACAGCTTAGATACTTATTTTGTTTATATTGAGTGGTTAACCATGAAAATCAATGTTTTCTCAAGCCGGTGTAATGGATGGAAGATGGTTCACACACTTTGAACCTCGGCCATCCAGCTTGAGATCGACGGCTATCAGCCAGCATTACCCGCTCTTGGCATCTAGGGAATCTATTGGTGAATGTGTAAATCTTGATGGAATCTTAAGAATCTTGGGGGATTTAAGGCAATCCAATTGCATCTCTGGGATTCGAAGGAATCTTGAGAGAGTCTAGAGGAACTTAGAGGATCCTGCGGAATCTAAGAGAATCTTAAAGAATTCGAAAAGAATCCTTACCTTCTATTTTGTCGCCGGGTTTAATGGCAACTTGACACGTGTCCATGTTTCTTTTCCCGAAAACAGTCTCTTGCATCTCGTGTTCTACACAGATTTTTACTCTGCGTTCTCCCTATCTACCCCGCATTCTGTTGTTTCTACCCCGGTTTCTACCGATTCTACCTCACATTCAGTCGCATAAGAGAGAGAGAGAGAGAGAGAGAGAGAGAGAGAGAGGGGTTGGCCACATGATCGATGAGAGATTACGAGAGATAAATGAGAGACAATTTGAGAGGAGAGATTATCTCTCAAAATGCGAGAGTCCACTTA
>JAANSK020152231.1:0-15197 GCA_011763485.2 Isoetes engelmannii
TCTCTGCATGTACCGTCTCATAGGCCTTTGGCCTCCGTGGACGTTAAAATATACTTCCTTCCTTCCTTCCTTCCTTCAAGCATTGATACAACTACAGCTACTAAACAAATGCATAATGCATAGAATGGAAGCATCCCAATATCCTATCCTAGAGGATGTTTAGATGTTGAATCACATTAACATTGCTATCATTCAAAGAAAGTGGAGTCTAAAGAAGTCTCAACCTCTAATTTGTTTTGTGGGCTACATTTAACAAGGCTAAAATATCTTCTTCTTGTGAATATGTTACACAAGGCAAGAGGTGTCTATTGACAATTGGGTTGCTCAAGAAGTAAATATTCAATTTATAAATCTTGTAAGTTA
This sequence comes from Isoetes engelmannii, assembly GCA_011763485.2. Lineage (NCBI taxonomy): Eukaryota > Viridiplantae > Streptophyta > Lycopodiopsida > Isoetales > Isoetaceae > Isoetes > Isoetes engelmannii. Next base: position 364 of record JAANSK020152231.1, read on the forward strand.
CAAGTTCAATGAGTGTGCTTTTGCATTGGTTTTAGTTTTCTGTTATTTTGTTTCGACCTTATAAATCACTTTAATTAGCGGAGAAATACGTATTGGATGGATCTTACCAACTCTACTACTACATGCTACTTGTTAATGCTACTATGTAATTTATGTTGAGCGGCGGTGCAATAACTATATTCGTGACTATGACAATGACACATGATTCTCCCGAACTCCACAGTGACTTGGCCAGATTCATTCATGTAGGTGAAGGATGTTTTTACTACTTGGTGGGAGAGGAGGTTGAGGATGTTTTTACTACTTGGTGGGAGAGGAGGTTGGCAAATAATTCAACCACGTGATTCTTTGGCGAATGATGGGTTTGTAACTGGCATAATATGACACACATAACACCAAGTAGTACCACACAACAACGTGCTCGTCCCAATACATTCAATGCGCTTGTTTGCGCTCATATAAGAAGACAAATGGAAACCAGTGGGAGAATATTCTTCAACAATATCAAACAAGTGTAGCTTTGCTAATTAGTGTCTTGTCCACAAGAATACACTTTTCTTATAGTCTTGAATTGCCAAGCATAATAGGGCCACCTAAAAGATTAAAGGACCAATGCAAAGTTAAAGGTTATACTAGAAATTCATGTTCACAACATAAGGTCTAGAGTCTCTGTCAACCTATACTTCCACTTCCATCTGTCATGACAACTTGCAGGGAATAGGTAAGGTGGCACTGTCAGAAGCAACAAATCGCCATACTGATGATGTTGAGAACTATCTGGTAGGTTAGGCAAAAGACTGGAGATTCGTGATGTGCAATATGAGAGCTTTGAAAAAGCAACAACTACAACGGGTACGCAATCTTTCATCCATCTCTTTAGAAAATGGGGACAGAGGTGCTGAGCTCGCGACGACAACGTACACAAGTGTCGCACTCAAACGCATTATACAAGTTGTTGAGCTTCATCTTTAAGAAAGAACCGCGCAAAAGAAAGAAAGGAAGAAAAAAGAACGAAAGAAAGGAGAAGATTTTTTCGTGAAGATTTTTCGTGGGGTGCCAAGGAAAGACAAGAGGCAAGGGTAAGGAATATACGCCAATTTTAAAGGCAACCCAAAAATAGGTTAACGATGACGTGTCGGGGATAGAACGACGGCACGTCATTGACGGAATCTATTTAATGAGAGCCAAAGGAATAGAAACAAATCTCATCCATTCATACCTCGAAGATGCTAACGAAAGAAATAGAAACAAATCTGATCCGTTCATGCCACAAGGGCAAGATGTAATGTGGAATGCCATCTGGGATGGCATTCCACGACGTCAAGGAAAGGCTAGCATGAAGATTTCAAAGCTTGGTGCAGAGGTAAACTTCAATCGGATTTCAGAGGTAAGCTGCCATCGGATTTCAGATGAAGATTTCATAGCTTGGTGCAGAGGTAAGCTTCCACGAGGTAAGCTTTCAGATGAAGATTTCATAGCTTGGTGCAGAGCAAGTTTCCATCAGATTTGAGCAAGGCTTCAACGCAGCGCGGGTCTTCTACCTATTTCAGAGGCTATCGATTGAAAAACCACCGGATTCTGCAGGTCAGTTTACCTGAACCGAGAATCGTTACCCCTGTTGTCATTCTCACCTGGAATGAAAGCCACATGGCAGCTTCTGATGGCAGCTTCTGATTGGCTCAATATCAAGAAAGTGAGACCCACTTTCCTTGACGTCAAAAGAAGCTGCCGTCATTGACAAGACAAACTAAATCTGGAAGAAAATCTTAACCGTTTATGTCACATGAAGAGAATAACAACAAATCAGGGCCGTTCATACCACGAAGGAAAGATGCCAAAAGCAAATCATAGCTGTACCAAATCTGGAAGAAAATCACAGCCGTTGACGCCACGTCCGCAACTCATTAAGCGTCCGCCACGTCCGCCAAGCGCCTTAAATATCTCACGCCGTCGTGTTTGAGCCAAGAGGAAATACAGAGTGTTTTTCTGGACAACCGATTTTTTTGTGTCGTGACATGTTTGAGCCAGTGGATTTTTCTAGATTTAAAGCAGGCTCAAACACGACGGCGTGCATTATTTACGGCGCTCGTAAAAACTAGAAAAAATCATAGCCGTAGTAAATTTCGAAGGAGATCCTAGCCGTTTGGCAGGACAGGTCAGAAATTAAAACAAAGAACCGAAAGGCAAAGGCAAATGTCAAGTTAGCTTTATGGGAAAGTATGAAGCCGGATGTCCGGCTATGGTTTGTTGCATGGTAAGGTAAAAAAGAGTCGTGTCTGGTGTAAGTGTGGGTCTCGTGTTGGCCCCTTAGTCCAGTGCATGCTCTTTCAGCCCATTCGTAACAAAGGGTTTAAGGACCTTGCTGCAGCGGGGCCCTTCCTGCTTTGTCTTCGCCCATCTCTTTATCTCTTTGCCGCTTGGTGGAGGTTGTTGCCTTCCTCTCTGTCGGTGTATGTTGCCCTTTCCCTTAAATAATCCTCCCTTGCTTCCCAGTTTTTTTCAAGGCTCCTTCATTTTTCTGCTCTGTATTTCCTTCTCTGCTCCAAATTCCGTTTCTCATCTCCTCCATAGCCATCTCTTTGCACAAATGAGATAAAACCCACTGTTTTCAGCATCCTTTTCCTTTCGCAACATGAACCAGAACCGGAAACGCATGTATGATGATACATTTGTCAGCTATGGCGATGAAGGCCCTGATTTTAAGAGGCTCTGTGAGGGTTTGGGTCTGGAGGAAGGGGAACAAGACTTCTCTGTTATACTCGAGAAGGCAGACAGAGAGTCTATGGACTCCAGTATTTTGGATGAAGACCAGGAAGAGCAGAGTCTGTTAAATGAAGAGCAGGAGGTGTTAGTTTGTGATGTTATGAAGGCCTTGGAGGAAGAAATTCGTATTCCAGGCTCCTCCACCTCTGGTTGCATAACCTCTTCAAGTTTTGAATATGATGCAGCAGATGAGCAATTGGATATGGCCCTTTCAGGCTTGGGTGTTGAAACCACTGATAGTACTGATTTTGGGCCGCTCTCACTCCCTGAAGAAATAGACTGTGCCGGTTCTTTGGATTCTTCACAGGAAGGATTCACAGAATTCAACTCTGCTGACCCCTTCAATTCTAACGAGGAGGATATTCATGGTGTTTGTTTCAATTCTCCAGAAAGGCCTCTTGATATTTGTTACTTGCTTGAAGCCTCGGATAATGAATTGGGGATTCATAGCCCACATGCTCTGGAGAATCATTATGAAACTCACGAACTGCATGTTTTTGGAAGCCTGGTAGATGAAAAAATTGCAGTGGTTGAAGCAGGGGATTTGGTGGAAAGAGAGCCATGGAAAGATGAAGAAATTAGTTGGGTTTGTGAAGACCAACAAGTTGCTCAGGAAGGCCAAGAATGGCTAAGAAGAGCAGTGGTTTTGGATATGTTTATGGACCCTTTCATCATGGGTTCATCATCCACAGTTGAAATCCCCAGCTCAAGAATAGAAGCTGGAGTGATGTTATAAAAGTTTGTTTGAAAATTTTGGTTTGTATCATGCCAAGATGTGTGATGTATTTTAAGATGAAAGCCATAGAAGATCTTGAACCAGCACTACAAAAAAAAGGTCTCTGAATTGGTTAATTTTTTAAGCAACACACTCAAAACGCTCAAAGCTGAACGTGGTACCTCACAACTTTAGTAAAGGCTCGTCAAAACAAAGATCTTCAATAAAAATCTAATCCAACCAAAGTCACTCATATTGCAGGTTGATTGGCTAATATCCAACCAAGAATATTCTCTGATCTGACTGCAAGCAAAGATCAGGCTGCAAGCAATGCATGGTTATGATTGACCAGAAGTTTAATGCGCATGGTTATGATTGACCAAGAGATGGAGTGTAAAGATGGAATTGAATTGACAGGATCAAGCTTTTCCTGTCACAATCTTCAACAAACAGTGGGTAAAGAATTATAGAATATGATCTGTAACCAAACAAATTGTTAAAGAAATGTTTTACAGACAAGTTGCTGCAGGATAGTATAAACTATTATGTTACCAAATTCGAAATGATATTTTTAACCAAACAAATGGTTGAAGAAGAGTATTCTGCTATGATGGTCTTGAACCAAAGAAAATGGCTAAAGAACTGCAGCATATGATAATTAATGAAGGCAAGTGGGCAAGGGATGGTATAATGCAATTTTTAACCAAACAAATGGGTAAAGAATAGCGTCACACAATTTTCCACAACACGTAAACGGCAAGAATTCTTGGGAAGCACTCAAAGTAATGAGGGATGGAGATGGAGACGAGCTCTAAATGAGGGTGGCAACAGTTGGGGCGGTCGAAGAAATGGTGTACAGAGTAAAATATTCCCTGCAGATTTTGGGATGGCAAAAGACAAGGCCCTCCATTCTTATCCGAAAGCTAGTGCCGGCTTTGAATTATCTGGGATTAAACAAGGGCCGTGTGAGATCTCAACTTCCAACTATTGATGATCGGCGGGGCCCCAGAAAGACCAACTCAACAACAGGGATTTGCAGATGCTCTGCCACAATCAGAGACCAAAAATTGCGACGAAAAGGATGGATGCAATAAGACGCTTACCTAAAAAGCTTGGTCTGTAGTCAACACTGCAGCAGGTGGTGCACCACTCACAAATCTTTGATGTTTAGAGACGACACTGTGCCTCGGAATCACGAGGAAAGCGTTGCCCTTTCGACTTCATTCTTCAAACCCTAACCCTAATTTTACCTTTCTCGTGAGCTACTACGGCAATTTCTTTTTCTGCCCTTTTTCCGCCCTCCTTTGCCCGCCGTTGTCTGTTCAAGAAGCTTTTTGAGGTTTTTTCTTCGCGGAATGTGTCCGTTTTGGCTATGGCGTATGATTCCTCGATCCGGCAGCTTTGCTTCCAGGACGAAAATTGCAGCTTAATAATTCACTATAGAAGGTACGCTTTATACCTCGATTTGAATTGCTTGCTGTTCCTCTGCAGATCTGACGTTTTTCCTTGATAGAAGCAGATCATCCTTTCGCTCGAGAGGTTTTTCTTCTGATCGAGGCACATCTGATTGCTAAATCCTAAATCTTCAAAAAAGAAAAAATTAATTTAATTCCGTGTAAATGCTATGTATATCTTTAAGAAAACAACACTTTTCCATACAAAATGGAAATAGGGTCGGTTTTTTAATCTGGCGTGCATTTTTATGCCGCCACGTGGCACAACTCAACATCGCGGAATGGAAGTTGGGTTAATGGATTCCGGTGGTTAGAAAATAGGGGGTTTGGCCCCGAAAAATTTGGCCATTCTAAAAATATTCAATTAGATAAAATTATTTCTGGCAATTTTCCGGCTATTTTTGCAAAATAATCCAAAGAAATCCGGAAAATAGGCTCCAAAAAATTCGGAAATCTGGTAATATAAAATGCAGAACAGTATTTTTCCCAGTTTGGTGGGCCACAAAATTCGAGCCCTCCGGACGACCGACTACGCAGGTTAGGGTTTTCTTAGGTTTTGGTTTTAGGTTAAGATCTCCACACCACCGCCAGTTCTTCACGGTGCAACACAGATCGCAGACCGCCAGTTCTTCAGTCCGCCATCACAGACTGCCATCACTAGTTCTTCACGGTGCTTGCCTCCAGTTTGGTAAATCATCAACAGTTTGCTTTTCTTGCCATAACAAAGCATTTTTAAAGCTCGCTAACAAAGCATTTTTAAAGCTCGCTATAGGCATGTTTATACTCTGTTTTCCATCCAACGCCCTATTCTTCAGAGAAATGCTTGCCATGGCCTTGTTCTTCGATCCATTTCCTGCCCTTCGGCTGCATGTATTTCGCTTCTGCACAGGTAGCAGATCTCTTCAAAGGATGAAAAATCGCAGGTTTATCGCTGGATCTGTTCAAGGGACGAAAAATATTTGTAAAACCTTACAGGATCTGGCTTAATCTGTTAAAAACTTCGTAAATTTGTGGATCCGTAAAAAAAACCTCCCCTATTTCTATTTTGTAGGGGAATGGAGGTTGGGGCCTCCATTCCAGTTTCTAGGTGACCCGCTCCCGGCTAAGGCCGGTTGCAGGACCCCATTTGGAAACCCGAAATGGAGGCCCCCAACCTCCATTCCCCTATACATTGGCGTATTGTTCCATCTATTTGACATATTGAATTTTGGGTATTCTACATATTGAGTTTTTCCCATATTTCTTTGACATCTATGTTCCAAGTTGTTCATGGACCCGTTCCTAGTTGTTGAATTATCTAAATCATCGAGGAAACAACCAAAAAGAAAGAAAAAAAGACAAATCCGAAAGGAGATATGAAGATCCCTAGTTGTTGAATTATCTAAATCATTGCATAAACAACCACATAAAGAAAAAAGACAAATCCGAAAAAAGATTTTAGTTGAGTGCTATCCAAATTGTCTCTCTATACTATTTCAACTTTCCATTATTGGTGAAGACAATGCGAGAAAACAAATGCATGGAATGATGTGTAGGATGAAACCACTGTCAAGATACTAGCACGAGGCAAAGGACACAATCCACCATTCAAGCCATGTCATTACCCTATCCAACAAAGGTTGTTCTTGAAGCATTCAATGTTGCCAAACTAGGGGCGGTGCTGGGTCTTCCTAGAACAACAACATTACGATATTTACGTGTCTCTTATGTCAATTGATACATTACATCCTCGCACTATCACAACAATTATTTGATCGGCATTCTACACTGTCACGATAATTATTTGACCGGCACTCTAGACGTGCGACACGTAGTGCATGTCGCGCACCGAAATATCATGCACATTGTGGTCCCACGGACGTGCTCCACCTTGTGACGACCGACACACCCCATGCAAGTTGTCCTCAATGTTAGGTTAAGGATTAAGTCCTGCTTTCAGATGGATGGTCTGAATTCTACCATACGACACTTGTGAACTTGCTGCAAGTTGGGATAGAGAATTCAGTATGAATGGTCCACCATATTTTGCCTTTTCTTTTCAATTCAGTACAGTTTTTTGTCATGTCCAGTAAATCAATGGAATGGGAAGTTTTTGACACATATGTCATGAGAATTATGAGAAAGAAAAGTGGTTAGGAAAGTGCAGTTTTTTCTTGTCCTTTGCTTGCTCTAAAGTCGATGTATTAGAATTTTTATGTGTACTAAACCCCACACAATTGGCATACCTAGTTTGATGTCAATTTTGCTAAGAGAATAGTATCTTATAGCTATTAATAGATGATATGGACAAGAGATATATGGCATTCCTAGGTTTTAGATTTTTAGGTGAAACCTACCATTGTATCCACCAAATCTTTATGTTCAGCATGAAATCTTTAAATGCATGGACATTAAATTGCTGCATAAATTACTTTTCAACAAGGAAACATGTACTGCCATTAATATCTTCAACATTTTTTTGTTATATATTATTTTATCAATATAATGTGATTTAAATTGCAAGGGTCTCTAAGTCAAACTTTATAAGGTATAACACCGACATTTAATCGCATTTATCTACAACTCAAAGTACGTTAGCAAATTGTGGTTATACCATCTTCATCAAATATACTATGTATCCATGATTGATGTGATTAGACACTAGGACTTTTGGCTCCTTTCTTGTGCTTATGGTATGGGCAACTTGTACGTTGTGTCATTTTTTAGCAGGCTAAATAGATCTTTCTTTGACTCGCATGAAAACAACATCCCCATAGACGGGCTTTTCATTCATCTCAGCAGTTTGACTACAATGGTATAGAATGGGTTGCACATCGCAAGCTACCTAAAAATTGAAAAACATAGGGAATATCCACTTATAACATTTGGACCCCAAAAAAATAAAGTGTGTTTGCTACAGATGTTGGCTAGTGTATCTGTCGAGAGCTTATCGCCCAGATTAAAAAACCTCGCCTTTTTTAGAAAACCCCTAGCGATAAGCCCTTGGTAAGGGACTTAGACAAACGTAGGCTGCTAAATGTTCCCATAAAAACCTCAAACCTTATAATATTTTGTAATTCTTGTTATACATTATAAAAAAAAATTGTACGAGTATACCCCACAAACGAGGATCTCTATCTACAGTCCAAATCAAGGCATAAGTCGTGAATATGCCCATCCAACAGCTCTCGCTGCCCGGAGTCACCCCCCGTGTGAATATGCACCCAAACCAAAGGGGGTTTTAGGGGGAATTTAATTTAGAATTGTTGGATGTAATGGTTTGTGTTATATAAAAAAAATTTAGGCCCCTTCTGGGCAACACAAAGAAAACGCGAAGATTAAAAGCCATGAGAAGAAAAAACATGTGTGGTTTTAATTATCAAAACTAAGAGAATGCCACCATGTGATTAACAATATCGAATACAATTTATTATGGGATGGGATTTGAATCCATCATATCCTTGAACAACATATCCTTGGAACACAATGATAGAAATGCTCAACCTGCAACTAAGCAAGAATATGCTTTCTATGAAGTTCTTCAACATAGCAAAATTGGTTCCCTGGAAGTAGATGCGTGTATATTCTCAATTCTGCATGTATTCTCAATTTTTCCCTTCTCTACCTCATCTGAATATGAACATGCACACATGCACACTGCACATGCACACTAGACACTGCACATGCACATGCACATACATTCACATGCACATGCACACGCATCCACATGCACATGCACACGCATCCACATGCACATGCACATGCATGCACATGCACACACAGTCAGATGCACATGCACATGCACATGCACATGCATCCACATGCACATGCATATACATGCACAATGTGCATGCACAAACACATGCAGAGAAAGACAACATCCCTCGGATTATTTTAGCTAATAAAAATCAACGGCCCATAAAGGATGCACTCTAGAAATACTATTTAGTACACCTCAATGAATACAACAACAAAATCATAGAAAAACCATGTGAAAAAACGTATAAAAATATAAAAGTAACCCCTTGTTATAGTGCTAGATATTGTTCTTGGATCTGTTAACAGTTTTTTGTTTGTGGAAAGCTTTCAGCCACGACCGTCGATGTTTGCAGATAGCTTCCTGGGTGCTCTAGAAGTTTCTGCTGGATCTTTAACGACTTCTTGGTTCTTCCTTTTACTCTTTGGTTCGAGCAGAGGTAGAAGCGCCGGTCTGTTCTTGGGTAGTCGGCTATGTTCTTGCCCATGAAGAAAGAAATTCCTGGCAGAAAGCTGAAAATATCTGTTCGCGATTTTTGAGAAGAAAATATGGGGGGTTTCATATTCTTCGTCCCATATTTTGGTTTCGCTTCTCTTCTTGGAAATTGTAAACTGGATAGCATCTCGAGCTGGTGCTTCACAAGTTTTAGAGGATTTCCATCCATCTACAGATTTTCCTCAACTAGTGAATTTGCACTCTCACTTGCCCACTTCAGTTATCATCTTCTCCCACATTCTGCTTGTGGGCTTTCATATTTGCTGATTGTGGGCTTTTGTTTGCAAATTCACAGTGAATGCAATGCAAAAATCTTCAATTATCAAACACTGTAACATATTCTTAAATCCAATACATGGAAATCTGTTGTTATTGGGCGATTTCATAAGTTCTAACCCTTTGCATCAATAAGCTTAAGGCATTTGATTCTTTGCTCCGTGTATTTGATGGTTTGCAGAAAATATTGCTTGTTAGAACCACATTTAGGGCTTCCTGTACCAACAAATTTGTGAAGCATGTCTTGATTGGATGATAATAACTAAATGTTGTGATACAAATTGTCACAACTCGAATTGAGTTTGCATTCCAATTTTCTCCTGATCAGTTGAGTATGTGATTTTCATGTCAATTGGCAAACCTTGCAAGTTCAAGCAGCTAGAAATAAACATTTTTATATTTCGCCATCATCTAGATACAATACATTAGCAGTACTAAATGAACATGAAACTATACAGGTATGGACTTAGAGTCAACTATAGTTTATGCTTATTCTAATACCCAGAGACGCCTCAAGATCCTTTTTTGCATAGTCTACAATAGTGTATCTGTGACGAAAATTACCAATTGAAATATATAGCAATTTCTTTGAGTTGGAGGATCTTTTGCATAGTCTACAATAGTGTATCTGTGACGAAAACTGCTTGAAATGTAACAATTTCTCATAAAATGTTCTAAGTTAGATCATGCCTTGGTGGTGCTGGATTCCGTTCTTTATAGGATTGCAACTAATCAAAACAAGTAGGTGAGATATTATAATGCTTCACATCCATCCATCTACAGATTTTCCTCGACCCAGTGAATTTGCAATTTAATTGCTTATTTTGGCAACCAAATATTGCTTTCATTACTCTTTATATTCCTTGCCCAAAGTGCAAGCCTTTTAATTGTTTGGCACTATCCTTCCTTTTTTGTTTTTGAACATTGACCCTCTCCAACTTAAGATCTATTTGTAGAGAACTAAATCCGTATCAGGAAAGGAACTTATATGACATTCTTGATATGCAAATCAAATTTCATCGTGAAATGCCTTTCATGATACTTGGGCTCCGAACTGACACACCAAGTTTGGATCTTTAAAAGTTTTGGATAAAGATAATAACTTCTTCCTGGTCATGTTTGACTCTTCACTTGCAGTTGACAAACTTGTGGAGCGTGGTGTTGATCTTTTTTGGGGACATTATCTTTTATACAAAGTTTATTCTCCTGGATTTTTGCCAAGTAAGTCTGGCGCATTGCGCATGCCTTGCTGGCTCGCCTTAGAGAATTTCCCACTAGAGTTGCAAGTGTCTGATTTTATGATTGCTATTGCTAATGGATTGGGTATGCATCTTGCCCATTCTATTGTTAATGGTCCTCGAATTTGTGTCTCGCTTCCTACTTGTGTTTCTATTCCTTAGTCAGTGGTGGTCAAAAGTGGTCCGCTTTTCTTCAAGTACAAACTACATCTGCTTGATGGACCTGAACTTGCCAAGATGTTTTCCAATGTTGAGGCTTTTGCTACTTATAGATCTAGGCATGCTTCTGCCTATGCCTCTCCAGTTGCTTCTATTCCACGTCACATGCCATCTACTTCACTTGATTGTCATGTTGTATCATCTTCTTCCTCGTCCGCCTCTGCATTAGTTAATCCGCCACTATCACCAGCTCTGGTGCCTTCTTCTCAAGCTACTTCTGCACCACCACCTTCTTCTAGTGCATCTCCATCTCAATCTACATCACCAGACTCTCTTAATGAGGATCGGCACTCTCGTCTTCAGGATATTGCTCACAAGTAGGAATTATTGGAGGAGGGATGGTCTACGCCTCGCCTGAAGAAACTTGCTCGTCGCAAGATTAGCTCAGCTCCTCAACCTGCTCTAATTCACTCTGTAGCTCCAATCTCTACTACGATTGTTACAGTGGATGCCCATGATTCAGTAGCATTGAGACACCAGAAAGCTGGTCAAGTTGTTATTATTGATTCTTTGGATGTGGAAGTTTGACCTGGTTAAAGCTCTCCCTTCTGTGGATATGATTATACAGTCATCACCTGGCTATCAAAGGCTCTGCATGCTTCCTTTAAGCAACCACATTTCACACGAATGTTAAGAGTAATCCTCACAAACATTTTATTAACGAATGGGTCCTCCATTGTCTCCTCCATTTTCTGTTCATGGATACATACACCTTTTTTGCTAGATTGCAAGGTCTAATGCTGGACATAGGACGTTGGAATATGTTTTCCTCAATGTAAAATAGAGGTTTTTAACATTTGAAATGAAATTGGTAGAGTGTTGTGTAATTCTGCAGTCTTTTCATTCATTTGGAGGGTTGGATGCTATGAGAATTGCTGCCTAATTCTGCAATCTTTTCTTCATTTTTTGGAGGTGAAATAGGATATTTATTGTGTGTTTTTCTTATAGAAGATAATTAGCTAAAAGGTGGTGTAGAGTAAATTTGTTGTATGCATTTTCATTATAATTTTAAGCTAATATTGCATTCAAATAACAGGTGAAGCTAGTGGGTAAAAGCGGTGTTTACAATGACATGGAGCTTGAGAAGGAAGATGGTTACATTTTCAAAAAAGATAGCATTTTTGTACGATTGTGCTTTCATAACTGTGATCAAACAGCTCATTTGCATCAGTAGTTTGGTTCATTAGAGAACCTGCAAAAAGGATTGTTTACGTACAAAATCTACAGTGCCTAATCTGTCATGTAATTTGTCAGCTCATAAAGCTTCCAAATGGCCAAACAATAACAATGAAATGCTTTATATATCCAATTCAAAAGCTGAGATGCATAGCTAATTAGATGGCTTTTGTTTAAAATTATAGTATTTTAGTAATATGATAAATTTTGTGTTAATATTGTAAGTTCAATTGATAGTTTCAAATGTTGTTTTTGAAATTAAGATTGTCTTAACTAATTTGATCATGACATGGTCACTATTATAATTTTGCCCTTTAAGTCGGCAGCCAATGGACACCCTCCCCTATCAAGTCTCAAAACAGAATTTTCTGAACTTTTAAAGCACAAGAGTGCCATTTTTTCCCTACCACAATAATTGCCCTGATTCTTGGCACCAGTGAGTACACCATTTTCCTTCGAGCTTGCTGGAGCATACGTACTCACTTTCCTTCGAGCTTGCTGGAGCATACTGTATCCCATGATTGGTCGAGCGCAGATTTTTTTATTTAAGGCTGGCTCAAACACGACAATGGTTTTTATTTACGGCGCTCGATGATCGGTCATGAACTCCTCTCTTGGAAGGTCAAGGATTGTTTAATCCCCCACCAGTAACTTCTGTTCTCAAACTTTGCAATACGGGTGAACCCTAGACAAATGGATAATCTCTAGATCTTCAATCTTCTAGATGCTATAACAGAGCTAGAATAAGCGTATTCCTCAAAAGGAAGACACCAAAATGTGGAAGCATAAAAAATACCTTAAAAATGTCCAGAAATGCTTGAGCTTTAGCTGAATTCAAACGTCAACAGAACATAGCTAAAAGAGTTCCTTCAAAACAATATACATGTTATAATTCTAATTCCTCAATAACAGAAGCCCTATATTAGACATTTCCAAATTGACATTGAAAACGTTGTCTTACAAAATAACATAGTTGTATGCACAAACAAACCATGACCACTTGTTCTTTCAACTCCCCAAATAAATTCTCTCAATTTAATCTAACAACAACTCTGCAAAATGATCCGCGCCCAGCCAAAACATTCTTTGCACCCCACTTTACTATGCTTCATGCAAGCAGGACGACCATCCTTTGCAATTTGGTAGGACATGTTCAAGCTATCACGTACACCAACGTATAACCCCTCCTCGACAGCCTCCTCCAATTCATCCTGAATGATGTCATCATTCATCATAGTGTAATCAACTGTGCACTAGTGACATCTTTCTAAGCCATGCCTGCAAAAGCTGAATCCGTTAATGACTACCATATCTGCATATGCAGAATTCTCCTTGTCTTCCTTGTCTTCCTTCGACCGTTGTTCCAATGCTCCTTCTCGAGCAAACTTATTAGCAATCTCATTTCCTTCAATTTTACTGTGCCCAGGTACATGCACAAGTTTCACCATGTGGCCAAACTGCTGGATTGCATTCCACAAATCTTCAAAGAGATCTTTGTTTTCCACCAAAGTGCCCCTGGCTGTTTTCCAGCTCTTGTGGATCCAGTTTGGAATCCATTCATTAATTGCATTAACAACATACTTGCTGTCAGTTCGAATTTCCAAGGCTCCAGACACTGGCCAGGCCCCTTCACTGTCAAATTGCTGGGCTGTTTTCACTGCATGAATCACTGCATTAATTTCTGCTCGTTGATTTGTTTGTACCAATCCAGGCAAAGGCAGGTGGGCATTGAAAGGGTTCTTCTGCTGCCAATACACTCCACATCCAGCTGCAGCAGTGGCTTTACCATTGTCCAGACAACAACCATCAGCATAGCAAACCACAACATCATTCTCCATCATAAGGGGATACTTGGGTTTAAAGCGGATACTGTAAGTCATGCACACCGCGCGATCTTGCTCAACTATGTAGGGGGCAACCACAGAAGATCCATCCTTCAAATTCAAGGTAATGCATGCAGATGAAAAAGACGAAGTTGAAACATGGTTGAAAAGCCCAAGTCCCATGACAACATTTTCCTTGGGACCCCTAAAAACAAATGCTTTCATACTTATAGATATTGATCCTATGGAAACAAGGAAAGGATCCACTACACCTAGAATTGGGGTCCCTTCGCCTCCAAGAATGCTGAGAAGTTCGTATCCCTGCACCGCTTTATAAACCAGTCCAGCCTTTTCCACCATCGCCAGAGAAATGATGCAGCCAGGACTTGCAGTAGAAATGTAAGCAGGCGTGTCTCTGACGTTTCCAAAGGAGACATTCACGTTGAAATTTTCCTTGCCAAACCTAACGGTGAAAAACAGCACTAGATTAGGGTTTGTAGGAAAACAGGTAAGGGTTTGTAGCAAAACACAAGCACTAGATTAGGGTTCATGTGAAATAACGAAAGAACAAGGAGCAAAAACTTAAGAACAAGGAGCAAAACTTGCCCCTAAAAACACACCTCAAATTCAGCTCAAACGCTCTCTTCTGATCGCCACCCAACCGGCATAGACGTGAAAGTTTTGATGCAATTCTTTTTCTTTATATTCTAAATATATATTCTACAAGAAATTAGCCGGCGCCCTATGAGAGTGAATGTGAAAGTAGCCTTGCGCGCCCCTGGGGATCGAACCCAGATGAATCCATTAGCGTGTTGCCCACGGTGTAGAGGGAGCATCGATCCCTGGTAGGGATTGGTGCTTCGTCTACATCGCGGGCGTAAAGGTGAATGGATGGTTTTTTTTTTTTTTTTTTTTTTTTCTTTGGAGTGGGTTGGATGT
>JAANSK020152342.1:0-15197 GCA_011763485.2 Isoetes engelmannii
AATGCAGCCGAGACCTATCTAGAACAACAAGTTAGGTCGTTCACAGGTTGACCGCTAGGGGCATTAACAAACAAGACATGCAAGCAGCACACCAGCTCATGAGAGGGCGAGAACTCACCTGCAAATTGATCTCACGACATGCGCCCTAGAAGAATACGAATGCCCTGCAGATAATTCGTGTGGGTGCCAAGGTAGACTGCTTGAGCGCCTGAAAAAAACTCCTGTAGGCGCCTGAGAGGAAACATCGAGATTGAGAGGAGATGGCGCATGAAGACTTGTTCGATGAATGATTCAAATTCGAATTTCAAATTGTGGCGGCATAGGACCGTCCTTTGCCTCGAGGCGTGTTTGGTCAAACCAAATTTGAATTTGGTTTTAACCGTGTCCGATAATTAAATTTCAAAATGCAAAAATCATAACTATTTCCCTCTTTAAATTTCAAATTTCAAATTTCAAACTTCAAATTTCAAACTTCAAATTTCAAATTTCAAAATTCAGATTTCAGATTTCAATTAGATTTCAAATTTCAAATTTCAATCAAATTTCAAATTTCAAATTTCAATCAAATGTCAAATCATGACTTCCGAAATTATTTTTTATATGCGATTACAATATACGACGCTCTGTATAAATCAGAATCCGTGCGTCGTATTTATTGTGCATTAAATGCGACCAGGCACAGTTAACGAGGGATCCGGCGTGCGACATGTGTCACGCATTAATGATCGCCTCTCGCCCTATAAAAGCCGAGCACATTTCTTCAGACGTTGTTGAAAACCAGGAGCGCCTCCGCCTCCCTCGGGCTCCTAGCAGTTCCGGTTTCTGGCGCCTAGCGGTTCCGGTTTCTGGCGCCTCGCAGTTTCGGTTTCTGGCGATCGGCGACAATGTCAAGCTCCCAATGGCACCAAGGAAAAGCCTCAAAAAAAGGTATGTTTTTTCGGTTTTTTTTTTGCATGTGCTTGGTCTTAAGCTAGTTCAATGATATATTTCTTGTTTTCAGCTCAGGAAGATCGCCATGGCGATCTTCCTGAGCTGGCCCAATACATCTATAGAATAGTGCCCACCCTTTACCAGCCCAGCATGCGAGGATTGCCTTGGCGATCCTTCGAGTCAGGCAGGAATGCTATCTTTCCCGGATTGATGCCTTGTTTTGGCGTGCTGTGCTTTAGACAAGGTCTTGTCTATCGCAGCCGCGATGCTTGTGAGCCTTCAATCCTAGAGCGATTAATGACTGCTTTCTATGCGATGCATAGGAAATGGGGAGGAGGTTGCATCGTCCAGCAGATCGGTCGGAGGGGGGAGGGCAACACGCAGGGAGGTGTTCGGACTTGTGCGCCACAGGGTAGTTGAAAATATGGAACTTTTGCTAGATTCACCCATTCCCGGTCGAAAGGAGAAGGTGGAGAGACTACTGAACCATTGTTAGGCACAATTGCATATTCAAGTGTTGTCACCTATCTATTTCCTTGAAGCCCCGCATTGCTGTGTTCATCTGTCCCTTTTGTTTGATTGAGATAAATCTTGGTCCACAAGCATCTGGCACAGTTTATCAAAGAAAGTGTTTTCTTTTAGACTGTGCCAGATGCATGCGGACAGTGATTTATTTCCACCCTCATAGATATCCCATAGCTCTGGAGCTGGTTGGATTGATTGGCTCTCTTCTCACAAGATCCCGGTCTTGGAGACTGCAGCTTAGTGGTCCTCGGGTTTGAGATCTTGCATCCCATCTTTCGATGCCTCATAGGATCGCGGTGGTGATTCCTTGAAGCCTCTAACATCCATCCTAGCATCATCTATCTAATGCTCATCTGTTCCCAAGTAAATCCTGTCCACAATAAGAAAGAAAGGGTTTACTTTAAGACTGATATTATTGGCACCAACTGCATCTTTGAGTCTGATCACTAAATTGTGGCGACTTTGGGTGGAAGCATAATGGCAGTTCTTAACAATGGAGTAATAATGAACTCTTCCCCTAGAGTAAAAGCCAACGAACCAATGGCTGCTAAGGAAGAATCGCCCATATGTTCGATTCAGGTAAATCCCTGGTCATAAGCATCTGGCACAGTTTATCAAAGAAGTTGTTTTCTTTTAGACTGTTCCAGATGCCTATGGACAGTGATTTATTTCCACCCTCATAGATATCCCACAGCTCAGGAGCTGGTTGGATGGATTGGCTCTCTTCTCACAGGATCCTGGTCTTGGACACTGCAGCTTAGTGGTCCTCGGCGATCTGTTTCATGTTTTCTGCCTATGATGTGCCATCCCATCTTTTGATGCCTCAAAGGACCGCGCTAGTGATTCTGCGCCTGCGCTTCCGTGAATCTTCGAAAGATCGCGGCCGCGCTTCTTTGAAGCCCCGTATAAATTGGAAGAACAAAAGCAATTTACGTGTATTCAGTGCACCTCGAACCAAATTAGTCTCACCTTGTGTTTGATTTTCAGCTATAATTTGTGAGAAAAAGGGAAGTCAAATGAGACTAATTCTTATGGTTACAACATTCTTGAAGATTGTTAGAATTGATCTTCATGATATCCTTGCCTAGATCCCACCCAAGCTACAACATATGAGCTTAAGTAAATTAAGTTAAGGTGATTGTTGAACATTTTGAACGATTGCTGCAATATGGTTTAGCCAACCTCCTAAACAGAAGCACATAGAATAGAAAAACAAGTAATCCAAAAGCACCAAGCCATCCAGCATGGCTAAAACAACCTCAACTCAACTCCCAGCAAAACCTAACAAGTCTTACCTTATTAAAGCCTTATGATGTGCCTCTTGCTAGTTTGTTTTTTTCTTCATTTTTTCCCATTGGAGGGATGTCCATACCCATCGCTTATAGTTGACTCCTACACCCCTTTCGCAACCTCAGCCGCACTGGGTGCAGCTTTGAAACCACAACGGATGTGGCCGTCTTAGCTAAAACATCTGACACTGATACAAAGATGCACTCCAACAAACAAAAAAAAAGGCTCACAACATCTAGAAAAAAGACGGAAAAACAAGATCAAGTTTTACCAAGCCTGAACGTCGGAGGCCTAAAACTCTTGGTTCGAGAAATTCTGGGGAACCCTTGCAAGTTTCCTGACAGATTTGAGATTTAGCTTGTCACCTTAAAAAACGCAAGAGAAATTCCTGCTAGATATAACCATTTTCCTTGGGTTTTCCGACGAAATAGTAGATAAGTACAGTAGTCTGCCGGATAGATCTAGAACAACAGGAAATGTGCTACTTTAGGCCCAAAAATTTCTTGAACCAAGCTAAAAATGGGGATCGAGTCGCCCATGCCGATGACGTACATGTTCCTCACATCTTCCCCTCTACATCACCGCCTCTCAACATTCAACCCATAAGGGCTCCTATGGCTACAGCTGCAAGAAAGCTTGATCTGCAAGAAATCTGGCAGGCGGCCATGGCGGCCGCTCTGCCGAGCCACTGGTCCAAGGCGCTTCTCGGGTCAACATCCCCCCACCCCTTTTTTTGGAGTGTTTACGTATGTATCTGGAGTAAATTGCATATGGAGGGGTTACAAATCCAATTTTAAGAATCTGTATAGGAGGGATGTTTTTTGCTACCCTACGCACATAGATAGCATATCCCCATCTATACCCACTTCTTCACAGACACTACTAGAAGGCGGGCAACTAAAGTGATTTGATTCCTTATGACTGCCCCTGCAACTCGCGCGGGTACTGGGAGCGACCTCCGAAGGGTGTCACTAGTCTCCCACAACGGGAGGACAACATATTATCTCTTGACGAGTCCGAACTAATTGCGTCTACAGGCCTTGCGGCCCCTGGGAATGCCTAACACAAATTCATTCCTGCTTCCCACAGGAACCATATCCAAATGACTCGAGCAACTCGGAGTCCTAGATCCAGAATCTCGTATCTATTAGAGTCAGGTCTATAGGTTGGGAGTTCCCCAGAGCAGTTAGGTCCCAGAGTGCTCGTTCTTTGTTAATATGACCGCACGGCAGCGAGACCAGTGGGTGAGCAGGGGTATGTAGAACATAGTTTATTCATCATATGTATATACGAAGAATGTAACCACCCCCATACTAAAGAACTATAGATAAGAGAAACATACAAAGTACCCAGCAGACCACATTTCAATACACTATTAACTAACAAATGACGACTTAAGCGCACCCTTGCCCACCCTATAATTTCAAACGACCCTTAGAAGGGCCTCAATTCGCCTCAATAATGATACCAAATGGACCCCATAAGGGGAAGCCGCCTATGGAGAGGGGAAACCATCAATGGAAAGTGATTGAAGAGGTACGCACAGAACATCAAGCAATATACTAGAACCTGGACAACTTACCTAGTGGGAAAAGGAAATGAGAATGAACCAAACCAATAACACCCATGTCCAAATTAACCACCTAGTAACCAATATCTAGCATAAAATACTAGGGGGTTATTTTTATAATGTTATACAAGAATTTAGGCCGACGCCTTATGGGTTAAGGGAGTCAAATGCAAGTTCAAGACATTCCAAAACATCATATTTTGAGTTCTTGCAAAGTTCCAACAAAACTACCTATTTTTAGATTGAGTTCCAGAGCATTCTAAAAGTTTGGAAAAAACTTTCTATCTTTGGAATGACGTGCTTATTGAGGTGCTTATCTATGAGCATTGAGCATCCAGAACAGTCAAGAACGTTCTAAAACATTCCATTTTGAGATTTCGTAAAGTTTGGAAAAAACTTTCTATTTTTTGGATTGACATGCTTATTGAGGTGCTTATCCATGAGCATTAAACATCTAGAACACTCTAGAACGTTCTAAAACATTCTATTTTTGAGATTTCGTAAAGTGTGAAAAAAACTTTCTATTTTTGGATTGACGTGCTTATTGAGGTGCTTATCCATGAGCATTGAGCATGTAGAACACTCTAGAAGATTCTAAAACATTCTATTTTGAGATTTCGTAAAGTTTGGAAAAAACTTTCTATTTTTGGATTGACGTGCTTATTGAGGTGCTTGTCCATGAGCATTGAGCATCTAGAACACTCTAGAACGTTCTAAAGCATTCTATTTTGAGATTTCGTAAAGTTTGGAAAAAACTTTCTATTTTTGGATTGACGTGCTTATTGAGGTGCTTATGCATGAGCATTGAACATCTAAAACGCTCTAGAACATTCTAAAACATTTTATTTTGAGATTTCGGAAAGTTTGGAAAAAACTTTCTATTTTTGGATTGACGTGCTTATTGAGGTGCCTATCCATGAGCATTGAGCATCTAGAACACTCTAAAACGTTCTCAAGCATTCTATTTTGAGATTTTGTAAAGTTTGGAAAAAACTTTCTATTTTTGGATTGATGTGCTTATTGAGGTGCTTATGCATGAGCATTGAACATCTAGAACACTCTAGAACATTCTGAAACATTCTATTTTGAGATTTCAAAAATGTTGAAAAAAACTTTTTATTTTTGGATTGACGTGCTTATCTATGAGCATTGAGCATGTAGAACACTCTAGAACATTCTAAAACATTCTATTTTGAGATTTCGTAAAGTTTGAAAAAAACTTTCTATTTTTGGATTGATGTGCTTATTGAAATGCTTATCCATGAGCATTGAGCATGTAGAACACTCCAGACCATTCTAAAATATTCTATTTTGAGTTGCCGGAAACTTTTTCCGGCGTTAAAAAAAAACTTTTTGAATTTTTTTTTTTTAATTTTTGGAAGCCGGA
The DNA here is from genome assembly GCA_011763485.2 of Isoetes engelmannii. Classification (NCBI taxonomy): domain Eukaryota; kingdom Viridiplantae; phylum Streptophyta; class Lycopodiopsida; order Isoetales; family Isoetaceae; genus Isoetes; species Isoetes engelmannii. Next base: position 5,703 of record JAANSK020152342.1, read on the forward strand.
AAAGATATAATTTTATATGTAAGAAGATACATTTAAGAGGGAAGTGGTATGGTTACGAGTGTCTTTTTTCTGCATGTTTTAAACTTCGAAGCAAAATACACATAAATCAGTTTACAGACCTGTTAGCCTCAAGGATTTCGCTCCAGGGGCGCACCCATTCTGCATTCTTTGACCAAAAAGATTTCCTAAAGGGTTTTGCTCCAGCGGCTTTCTGCGCAGTCTTATTCTGCTTCGAAGTCTTCTGCCTCTGTTTTGGGCAAACACAGGATACAACAATTAGCATAGCCCGAGTGCCATAGCCTCACCAGCGATTTTTTCTGCTATTAATGTTTCTCCAGGTATGCAATAGCCATTTTCTTTTACTTTCTCTACCTCCTCTGATACTCTAATCTATGGATTAATGGCTTCTGCTTGTATGGTGGAGGTTCATGTTACCCTTTTCTACTTTAGGCAGATGTTCTCTTCCTGCATAGAAATTTGGCAACATCCTTTAAAATGTATGGCATCTATAACTCTTCCAGAACCTTCGATTTTTATGTGCCACAGCACATATATTCTACGCTCAAGATGAACAGAAGTGCAAAAGTCGGATCTGCAACTGCCATGGCTGTAACTGTGCAACAATCATTCCCGAATGAATTACTCAATAACAGGTCCAACTTCCAGAATCTCTTATAGGGCATCTCAAGTTGTTCTTCGCATAAAGATGCAGAGCATTTTAAATCAAACACACATCCCACGAGACAGAAATGCGAGCAGTCCCAGAGACCCACCAGGATTATATCATTGAGACTATGAAGGTTAGCATGATTGTCTTGCCCTAATGAATCTTCTTGCACATCTAGTTTTCAAACATTTCTTTTGAAAATTGTGAAAATTCCATTGCCATCACTTAGATGTTGCCATTTCTCAGTTGTTGTTATCTATGGAGCTATTCTTCTTATTCTTCTCTCACATGTTTCTGTAACTTGACGTAGTAGTATGGTATACGACACTCCTTATATTGTTTCAAATCACAAAATGCTTTTGCCATCCGTGTTTGATGGTTGGAGATTCTGTGAAAGCATTGAGTGCAAACTGGGCAGTCAAGGAATGTTTGATGGTATTGAATAACACTCTCAGAATTGAATACATGAAAGACAGAATAAGAACAACTGATTCAAGAAAGGCACAACTGCTTGATTGATTTCTGACGAACAAAAGACAACATTTTATAGGCACCGTAGCCAGAAACCAAGGTATAATAAATGCCTGAACTTAAGGAACCGAAGAACTTAATTGTAGCAACCAATAAAAACAGAGATTAAAGGAGCAATTTAAGGAACTCAAAATAGAAATTTCGATCTCAATATTTCTTGATACTCAACATGTCCCCTCAAGAAATATGAGATCAAAGTCGGCAAACTTTAGGTCATCCCTAACTGTTTCAGATTCTTGTCCATCTTTGGAAATGGTAGTGCCTTGGTAAGAACATCAGCTGTCATATCTTTTGTACCGCAGTAACAAACCTTGATGTGTCCCTGTTCAACTAGATGTTCAACTAGCTCCTCACCACATAAAATTTTATGTCAACGTGTTTCATACATTGATGCATTACCAGGTTCTTTGATATAGCTAGAGCCCCCCTGATTATCACACAAAATGACAGGAGGAAGTTTCAGAGTTATACCTAGATCAACATATAACTGCCCAAGCATGTTGCCTCATTACTTGCGTTTGCAAGAGCTATATATTCTGCCTCAATTGTGGACTGAGCCATGCATTTCTATTCGACACTCTTCCAGCTTACTGCTCCTCCTGCAATAATGAATGCATACCCTGAGGTTGAAGTTCTATCATGCACATTCCCTGCCCAATCGGAGTCTGAGTAGCCAAGAAGATCTACAGAGTCTTTAGCATTGTATGTGATTCCAAGGTTGATAGTGCCTGCAACGTACTTTAGACACCTTTTTAATGCAATACAGTGAATATGTTGAATATGTTTTGGGGCAGTGGAGAACTAGCTAAGTTTGCAAGTTACAAGGGATAGGTCAGGCCTAGTAATCAGAGATGCAAAGTTCAGTGATCCAATAATGCTTCTGTAGGGATCACAAAGGTATTGCATGTTGGGTAGACAGTCAGGATCATATGGTAACAAAGATAGATTAGGCTCCATGGGTGTTCTAACAGGATTGCAATTTGAGAGGCCTAGACCTTGAATAAGATTTACTTAGTCTGTCTCATGGATAGAATACCTTGAACTTGATCATATGAAATCTCAATGCGTAGGAAATAGTGTACCTGACCAAGATCCTTCATTCTGAAAATGGATTGAAGTTGAGTCTTAAGAAGGTTAAGATCTGTGTCATCTGCTGCAATGATCACTAGGTCATCCGCATAGCAAATAACAAACAATGGAGATTTCTCCAATTTGGTGTAAATGCTAGGATCTACATGACTGGGAACAAAGAGAAGGTCAACGAGTTTGGTGTAACTTGGCATACCATGCTCGAGGTGCTTGTCTAAGGCCATAGAGTGCTTTGTGCAGTATACAACTCTTGTGCAGATCCGGTGATGAAGCCTTGGGTTGCTCAATGTACACTATTTCTGCAATATCCCCATGTAAGAAAGCATTTGTGACATCAAGTTGATGGATATGATAATGGTATTGGGTGGCATAGGCAAGCATGGTTCTGATTGAGGTCATTTTAGCCACTGGAGCATAGGTCTGATCAAAGTCTATTCTAGGAATTTGGTTGAAGCCTTTAGCTAGAAACCGAGCTTTGTACCTTGAAATTTCTCTAACAGAATTGTATTTGAGTTTGAATACCCACTTGGATCGAACCACCATATGATTTTGAGGTCGAGGAACAATGCTCCAAGTATTTGCTTCTATGATTGTCTCATACTCCTCTTTCATTGCTTTGTTCCATTTTAATTTTTCAGGGGTCATCATGGCTAGCTCATATGATGTGTGTTCAATTGGATTTTCAAAGGTATGGAATACATAGTCACTTGCCCAGACAGGAGGTCTAGAAAAAGTAGCAACAGGTAGGTTGAGTGATACAAGGAGGTTCAGAAACATTACTTGGGGAGCAAGAGTCAGAATGTGGAGTGTCTTTATGCTCAGGTGTATCAGGGCCAGAATCATTGGATGGAGGGGTTCTTGGGAGGATATTTCCCTGAGTTGATGTTGAGAGATTCTTTTCAATCAGAACAAAGAAAGGGAGTGGAATATCAACAGGAAAACAAGACTCGAACTCATTGAAGGATGCATGGGCCGTGATCACCAGAATATTCCAAAAAAACAGGACTCGAATTCATTGAAGGATGCATGGGCTGTGATCACCAGAGCTCTTTGATGCAAATCAAATGGTTTGTAGGCTTTTCGAGTAGTGCAGTATCCAATAAACATGCAGGCTTTGGATTTGGCTGATAGTTTAGGATGATGAAGAACAAGACCAAAAGACAAACATCCAAAATTTTTCAAATGCTTCAGAATTACAAATCTTCTTGACTACCACTTCCTCTAGCAGTTGATTATCAATTCCACTGTGAGGTTCTCTCTTTATGAGATATACTGCAGTGTTAATGGCTTCTCCCCAAAATTCAGCAGGGACCTGATGAGCACTGAGCATAGTTCTGGCCATTTCAATTATTGTGCGATTTACCCTTTCAATCCTTCCATTCTGTTCAGGAGTGTATGGTGCAGTCACTTGATGTTGAATTCCCTCCCTCAAACAGAAAATCCCTGAATGCATTAGAGTTGAGCTCACCACCTCCATCACTTCGGAGGACAGCCAATCTGCGTCCTTGAGAATCTCTCTACTTCTAGCAGAAAATTGTTGAACTGTTAAAAAGTCTGGCTTTTACTCTGTAGCATGTACACAAAATGTTTTCTAGAATAATCATCTAAAATTAGCATGAAGTACCTTGTTCCCCGCAGAGTTGGGGGGTAATAGGGCCACAGAGATCCATGTGAAGTAACTCAAGTACTCTGGATGCACGAGAATCAGAAGCAGAGAATGAAGCTCTTGTGATCTTATTCTGCAGGCAATGACTGCATGGCAGAGAAGAATAGGATTTACTTGGCAGGTACCCCTTTTGAACAAGTTGATTGACTCGAGCGGATGAGACGTGGCCAACTCTGGAGTGCCATAAGGCTTGTGGAGTGGACAGAACAGCTAGATTAATCTCTTCAAATACATTTGCTATTTGATAGAGATTACCTTGTCGGACTCTGTTCAGAATAATTTCTTGTGCTGCATTGCGAATTTAACAGAGATTGGATTCAAATGACACCACCAGTCCAGCATCCGTGACCTTGCTTACAGATAGCAGACTTTTGTGCAACCCTGGGACATGCAATAAATCCTTAAAAAACTTTGGAACTCCTGATTTTGTTTGAGATTTGGATGTTGTATATGTATCAAAACAACATGCAAGAGATAGGCAGGCATGCAAGTGACATAGAGGTAGATAGATGATGTATATTTCTTTTGTATCATTTCCTTTTGATTTAATATGTTAAACATCACTATGTTTTTTTGTGTTTCCAGTCTCTACATCCTTTTTTAAGGAGCCTGGCTGCCAATAACTTTTTTAAACAACATAAGTATATAACAAAAATATAATTATAGCCATATTCTCTTTGGTTTGCATGTAGGTCGTAGAAATCAGTTTTTTGATATTTTCTAGTCTAATCATCTTGCTATTTTCCTAGTCGCTTACAACTGCATTGATTTGTTGTATATTATAGAAGCTACTTCAACTTCTGGCTATAGTGGATGAGGACAATTCTAAGCTTTGCAGTTGCCCCAACATACAAAGCCAAAATGGTTATTAGGAAATAGTGGGTTCAAATCCCATAAGATGTGTTACTTTATATCCTACTTATCCTACTGATAGTTCGATATTAACTTGTACATATATGTCATTGCTACCTTTATTTTTTGAGACATTAATCTAATTCTTAGAACTTACCATATTCTATACATGCAGCATCTGTTTATCAATGCCGCTGCATATGTATTGCCTCAATATCACATGCATGTGTTTATTGTTATGAGAATCTATTGTTGTTTGTAACCCGTGGAATGCCTTTTTTTAGAGCTCTGAAGGGGCCAATTTCTTTTTTTTTTTCCAACATGAACTATTACCCCTTACACTTATAATTAAATTCCCCCTTGGTCCCGCCGCGGGGGGGGGGGGGGGGGTACGCCTGGCAGCGAGAGCCACTTTTGTGCTCCTTGAAACTATATAATACATGTTTGAAATCAACACCATTATGTACATTGCCTCAAACCTTATAATATTCCGCAAGTCTCGCTATACAGTATACCCAAACTTGTATGAGCATACCCCACAAACGAGGATCACTATCTACGGTCCAAATCATGACATAACTCGTGAAGATGCCCATCCAACAGCTCTCGTTGCCTGGCGTCACCCCGTGTGAATATGCATCCAAATCAAAGGGAGTTTTAGGGGGAATTTAATTAAAAGTGTAAGGAGTAATAGTTTATGTTGGGTAACCATGTCCAAATTAACCTATATATAGGCTTAGGATAATGTACTATTCAATTTCGGTGCTATACATTATGATTCTTAATAACAACTAATACATATAGTTCTATATATGATTCTATATATGGAATATAAGATTGCTAGTACATAGAACTCCCCATAAGTGAACCATTGAAATTTACTAAGATGCTTATTTTCACAGGGTATTGTAGCTTGAGTTGTGCCCTTGGACATCTTAGAGAGGTCTCTCGCATAGCAAAAATCCCATACGAACTCTCAAACTTCCACTAATTGACCTCAAGGAGCTCAAATATGATATTGATTTAATTCATTGGAATTCAATTTAAAATCTATAATGTGATCGTCGTAAGAAGCATGATCCTTAGTGGACCCCCAACTCTCTAATTTTTATATCATGATCTAAGCTCTTTAGCATCTGCCTTTTCCTAGTACATTAAATGCATCAAAAGAAATATGCATTCATAACTACATCAATTTTAGGGTCTTCTTATAAAACATGTATGGTGTGTGGTATGATGCTTAAGTTAAGGTTGAAGAAAATGGAATGGTGCTCTTGTCCAACTCTTTTAATTTGGAAATGATTCAACAAAAAGACACTTTATTGATCAAAACTTTGACTTTGCCGATAGATTAATATCGTACCATACCAAAAGTTCTAGCCACCCCTGTTATGTCCATGAGTAGGATCTTGACGAGGTGGATGTGTTTCTGGAACTGGATAATCAATAGAGGCCACCAATATCCTCTTTGGTGCATCCATTTCTATCAAAGTTTTACAATTTGATTTATTGTCATCATTGTGCAGTGACCTCTCCTGCATATGTCAGATCTTATTAAGAGCACACTCTATACATTGTTTTGATATGCAAAGGAAGATAAGCACTTACTTCCACCACTATTAGCCCATCAGTTGTGCTCAATCTGAATCCTACATAAAGAGAGACATAGGAACTATAAGAACATGTTCTTCTTGTGTTTGTCAAGATCAACCAAGAATAGCTTAAATAAAAGAAAAACCTGTTAGAGAACGAAAATTTCGTGAAGTAGCAACAAACTGGAGCATGCTGAGCAATGCTAGAGCCAATACTATAGCTAAGAAGAATGTCTTCATGTGGCTAAGTGTAGCACAAATATTGAATGAGAGATAAGTCTGCACGGTGGCTACTTATATACAACTCCCAGAATCTACCCCCTTGTACATATTTAATGTTTTATTACCAACAGAAGAAGTGTTGTTCGGATTCATGCTACAACTTGCATTCTCTGTACTCCATTTCCCCATACAGTTAGATTATGCAGCATCTAACTCTGTGGACCTCTTGGGCTGCAGTATAGCAACTTGCATAGATACTATGAATTTAGAATTCTAGAAGCAAACTATGCTTTAGTGCCTTGCATAATTTTTTGTTCAGTGCCTTGTTTGCATCATCGCGCACTTTGCATAAATCAAGAGCCCACATGATGATCAATCATCTTAAATGTACAAAACCCATGCAGTGCCACTATTGAGTGGACCTATTTTCCAATGAGTAGTCAACATTTGTGCCCTTATGGCCCCTCCCGCCCATTACCCTGCCGCCATTATATGATATCTTATTTTAATATTTTATGCATTAATCAATGTTAAAAGAAGTTACTATCTATGTCCCACAATGTAATTTGATATGTACTCCACGTTAAAGAAATGAAGATGCACCTTGTTATTTTAATTCAATATCTACATTCTAGTGGCATGTTTACATGTGCCCATTTTCCTCTTTATGTGCTGAGGAAGGTGTGCATGTTATTTCTTTCGTGTATCTATATTGTCAAATCATGGGGCTTAGAGTGCCTATAGCAACACAAGGGATGCCCAGTCACCAATCTACTATAGCCCACTTGATACACACCATTTAGCTATGGCCATGGCAATATTTGTATTTTCTCATATCATATAAGACATTTTGGATGGGGTATATAAATATAGGAGCATCAAATTGATGTGAGCCTTTAGAAGTCACGAGGTGGATTTGAATTCAATCCAATTCAATTTGATTCGATTCAGTTAATTCAACTCAATTCAATTTGAAACGATTTATATATTTCGATGTGATATATGGGTAGGGATGAGATGGGGAACATGGTGTGGTTATACATTGGATCATTGGGACTAATCCCCACCACTAAAAATAAGCATGTTTTGGGACAACTAAGAAAAGGCTTTAAAGGTCCACAAGTTCATTATCATATGATTCATGTTGACCATCGTCATATTCCACTAAACCCATTTAAGTATCTTTGCTTCTTAGGATGACATGCAAATTTCTTCATCTTTCTTCGGCGTTTTTAGAATGTTGTGCTAGATATTTCTTATGAGGGTAGTTGTTTTTAGAATGTTGTGCTATCTATTTCTTATGGGTGTTTATGTCCCATTCTCATCTAATGTATGCTTGCTTAGGTTCAAAAAACTTAGTCCATTAGTCTATTGTATTTTGCTAGTTCTTTGATGATTGATTGTTCTCCCTTTTTCAGGTCTTACTAACAAGTCAACAAGTGCTTTTGGGCAATTTACCTCGGTGGTGCCTGGACGAAATTACAAAGCCAAGGTTTCCATCTACCATCGTGCTGGTTGATTTTAGACTATTTGGAAGACAAGCTAGTTGTCTTCAAAGGTCTTAACGTGGCAGATAACCATGTTCTTCATCATGTTCAAGGTAACATTGCTAAGGCTTATCAGTGTTCTTCACTTGCCCCTAGTAAGAGGCGCTTAATTTTTAGGTGTATTTGGGTGTATGCTCTTATGCAATAGGCGTAAAAGCACGGTGCGATGTATCAAAATGGCTCTCGCCCTGATCCCCCTGAAATGTGGTCCCCCATCCGCCACTTTTGTGGTATGAAACTATACTTATGGCACCGGCCAATCATATCTTAATTGATTGCCTTATTTAAAAATGGCAATTTGTGGAGGAAATTTTAACTCACAAAATTAAAATTCAAAATTAAAATTTCTTTTAGCTCACAAAATTAAATTCAAAATTAAAATTCTTGCTCTTCGCCCCCTCCCAGTTCCTTGCCTCCTCTATTCTTTGCGTCCTCTATTCCCAGATGCAAGCTTCAATCCATTGTGGGGATGTCATTGAGGTTATCCATCCACAAGCCAGCATTTCAGGTAGAAGAAAAGGAACAAGAACCAAAGGAGAAGAGACGTTGAAGGAAAGACGCCAGAGAAAAAGAAGAAGAGAGGAAAGAATGGAGCTTGCAAAATTGGCTGAAGGCTCTGGTTCATCAAGAAGTACAAGCACTAAACGTCGTGTTGTGCTTAACTTGTTAGCTTCTTTCCAGAGACAGACTAGAAGAATTGAGGACATCATGAAGAAAGAGACTATACTTGAATTTTTGAGGGATACAACATTGGAAAATTTTATAGTTAAAGAATTAATGGATTTGGAGCCGAAGAGCATTGTCATGAGGAGTATCCGGGACTCTATGCAAACTTTGAAGCTCTTTAGCAGCAATGACTGCCTAGCAGCCAAGAATAGCGCTCTTGCTATGCATGTATCTAACTGTGCAGATTCACAAACAAGTGACAAAATCAGCCAGAGGGATATTGAGAAGGTATTAGGTGTTCATCCAAGAAACCTGCAAAAGGCAAAAAGCAAGAGGGCAGAGATAGATGGAAATGGGTTTCTTGTAAGACGGCTAAGAAATTCGATGCACTTGCAGATGAACAGATAGAAAACATTCAAAATTTTTGGATTGAGAACACTAGAGTCTCTTCAAACACAAAGGATGTGAGAACTAGAAGATTGAAGAGAAATGTAAGAGAAGAACATGCTCCCACTATCTGGAGGAATCACAGGTCAGCTTTTCAATTTGTGGTGCGTAGTGTGGTGGTCCATTGTGTTTCTTATTTATAACTGAAATATCATAACAGAAATAAGAACATGATCATATCATGATCATGCACATCATAGACAAAGAATGATCAGC
>JAANSK020152452.1:0-15197 GCA_011763485.2 Isoetes engelmannii
TTATATACATTGGACATCAAAACCTTTGATTTAATGGCGTATTTGTAACTCACAGTTAACTAAAACTTACTAAAAAATGAGTTGCGCTTAATGACGGCCAGGATTACCCAAAATCGACATCCAACGGTCCGAGCCAACCTGTAGACGCCCTGTACGAATATCACCATAAACAACTGGGGGGTCTGGGGGATTTAATTCAATGGTCTAATTTCCCAATATGTGAGGTCTTTTTTATCCTGAATTGTAGCCCAAAATCGTAAGAGACTATTATTCTCAACAGTCCGTATTCGAGACATCCCGGATAGTAGCTACCTTTTTCCCTTTGCGGTCTCCACGAATAGAAGCTACCTTCCTACTTTTGTCCTCTTTCTTAGTCCCAGAACTTAAGAATAGACTTAGGTACTTTAGATTCCCCTTTTGGATAAAAGCATATTAAGATGTGCCACTTTTGACCATTACCCAAAGTACCACGCTGGGTACTTCATACATAATGCAATAACTATTTCTTTATGACAAGGATTGGTACAAAAAGCTCCTTGGGATATCCTTCTTCTACCACTTCCATACATAGGGCAAAAACTTTGAACATTAAATAGGGTTTTAAGTACTTTTAATACTGATTAGGTACCTTGCAAAATCCGGTACCTTGCAAAATCCAGTACCTTCCAACAAAAAAGTACTTTAGATGGTACACCCTAACATACTTTCACCTTTTTTCTTCTTGAGATAAGTAGGACATTCATAAAACATACAAAACATTTATTCAGTTTCAGAACTCGCGTCTTGCGTGCTTGAAAAGATTCATTTGGATCTTTGCCCATTTCTCCTGAAAGCTACTTGCCTTGTTAATAGAAACCTTGATGCCTCTTTGAGCGTTAATTGCTTCCGTGGGGGACAGACCTTCCTCTTCCACTTTCTCCGCCATCTTACAGAGCTCGCCAAAAGAAAGATTGGCAACTTGAACATCAAGCTTCGCCCGCACCCAAAGATGGACCCCACCCATGAGCTTTTCAGATTTCTCTGAATTATTCTTACTGAGTTGAAGTCCTTTCTTTTAAAACTCGGGCGAAAAAGTTTCGAACTGTTTTCATGTTTTGTTGGGTCAATTTATTCTATTCTGCAATAAGATCACGTTCCTAATTATGACCTAAACAACGATATTTGATCTGCTTTTCAAGTTCCGCAAAAGTATCTAGGAGTTGACTGACTGATTGATTCTTCTGGATACCCAGTGACAACACTGATGTCATGTCAAATAGGATGGCAATTTAGCCAGTGCCATAAATATCAGACATCGTCATATTCAAACCAACCTAAATCTCCGGAATTTCGCTTAAGTCCACGAAAAATGCTGTGTGTGTGTGTGTTTCTTTTCTGTGGTTTTAACATGCCACTGGGGCAGATATACCACGTATATGCCCATGGTTAAAACATGATCGCGTCTGATATTTAAGGCGCTGCCAATTTTAGCACCAAGAATGAAAATACCTACCAATGGTGGAATCTGGGTCTGAGTGACTGGGGCAGATATACTAAGTATATGCCCTTTAAACATGACCACGTCTGATAGTTAAGACGCTGCCAATTTTAGCCCGAAGAATAAAAATGTCTACCATGAAGAAGATGTCAACACCTTTCATGTGCGGACGTGGCGCAATCTCAACGGTTGGTGATTCAAGCTATTAAGCATAACCGGCACATTCAAGCAGACTCTCTGGTGGTGCACTGTGATGATGCAGTGCAGATTCTTCTCACCAGAAGCAGCCTGGACAAGCAATTTCTGGGGATTGCTACAGCGCAACGCTTGGCTTGGAAGTCAAAGGCGTTTTTCGACTCATGGAAACCGACTCTTAAACAAACATAACGGAAGGGAGGGCCAGATTTTGCCTGTTTTCACTCAATGTTTAAACTAGTAAAAAGACATATGATTGCAAGTTCATGGTGAAATCTCTAGTCCATGCCATGGTCACCTGATTTTCCATTCATTATAAACATTGTAAATGATCAGAAAAATATAGTTATCACAAAGAGTCTTCTATTCCATTACAAAAAGTTCCGTACATCAAATGATCATATTTTACATGATAATATTTCAGAAAAAGTTTTACATCAGCAAAAAGCTTTGAAATCGTAAAACTGATTACATCTTCTTCTATTTTTCCAGAACTCCAACACCCTGTACATCTGGACAGCTAATAAACATACATTGAGTAACATGTGTACAAATGTAAATCCACCATGATTAGTCACAGAATTGTTCTTGATACAGTAGCACTCAAAGTCTTAGCAGCATCTGGCCAACTAACATTAGCATGTTCGAGAACAACTTCATCAATAGGATCATGCAATTTCACTTCCCTATCATTCTTATCCTTGTAAAAAGAGACATCACTAGCAAATTTCTAAACCACGGGCATTATTTCCAGCAATATTACCATCGAGAGCACTACTTCCACCAATATTACCATCTAATTCAGCAAGCACGCGACTCGAATTACTAACAGACGTACTAACCAAATTGTCAATCATTTCAGTATCCTGATTTTCTTTATCATCAGATAGAATATTTGTCTTCCCTTTGACTATTTCTAACTTCCTTCTCTTATTGAGTTCATTATATATAACCTGCGCATAGTTTTTGCAACTACCATCATCATTCTCTGGATTTTCAAGAATTTCCATTGCAGCAGAAATTTGCAGGTCTTTAGACCTATCATACCTACAAACAGTAGAAAACATAAGTAAAAAAACAAAGAATCCTAAAAAATAACTAATAAAACTTACACTTGATAAGCGTCAAGTGTACGATGTCCAGAAACCTTCAACCCAATCTCCGGCAGTACTCCAGCAAGAGACATCCTTGTCATATTTGTGACTCTTCCACTTTTGTTAGAATTATCAAGATTTGCCAACTCACCCATGGCTTTTAATCACAATCGAATAGTCTTTTCACTAACTCTGGTAGTATGGTACCAAATCCGCAATAAAACAAACAGAAATTAGAAAAAACAGAAATTAGAAAGAAACATAATTGGAAAAACATTCACCACATTTCGAGGTCTCACAATTGGAGTCAGAAACAAGGCCCTAGAATTACAATGTTCAGGCTTAACATGAAGATGCCGCGCATACTGCTTATAAGTCTTGATGAAGTCAACCTCATAACTCCAAACTGGAGTTCTGAACTTGGAAGGAGTCTGGTTGCGGTCACCTGATTTGTCTTAGATAATCTCTCATCATATCGTATCAGCTCCCCATTCACATCAGATCCCAAACTTATATCAATGTCCAACACTTCATGTAGCTCAACACAACCTCTAATAGCAAACCGTGTAACAAGGTTTTAGGCAAGCCTTTTGTGACAACCATATCCATAGTAAATGGAATGGTCTATATCAGATAAAAGGTCTTTTTCTTCCCCAAAGGTGATAGCAGCAGCCTTCTTAGGTTTCTGCCCAATGCCTAGACTTCTAGACCTCTTAACAGCCGAAACAAAGGCTTGCACAGACTTTGAAAAGATATCAGATTGTAGGATATTAAATTTTGGCTCAGCTATACCTGTTTCTCCAATTCTCTGCTCCTTTTTTCCTAACAAGCCTTCCAATAACTCGAAACAGTATACTTAAACTATAAAACACAAGAAATAATTAGTAATACAAGAAATTTATCGCGGCGGCCAAGGCCGCCACGAACATTTCTTTAGTTCTAAACCTGTACAATTGGATCTAGTATTAATGTCCAATGCTGATCAGTTTCTCAATCAAATGCAAACATCAACACATTTGCAAACATCTCTCTTTCCTATTCTTTTTGTCGTTCATGAACATGTGGGATTTGAACCCGCACTATGCCGTGTGTTCATGTGCCCACATGATACATTGAGGTTGTTTCCCACTTTGCTACCCTTTGTTTTATAGTCTTGCATTTTTTTTCCCACCATCCGATGGTAGTCAGTGGGTTTTGAGGTTGGATGGGGGCTGCCCATAACCATTGGCCTAACCACTCGGCTGCCAGCTGCGATGGTCTTTGTGTTTTCTCATTCCATAGTATTTCTCTCCCGTTTTTTTGCCACCACCCGTTGGTAGTCAGTGGGTTTTGAGCCTGGATGGGGCCCATTACCAATGGCCTGACCACTGGGGCACCAACACGGTGGGTATGTTTTCCATTATTGCTATTTTTTTTTCAATCCACCCGATGCTAGTCAGTGGGTTTTGATCCTGGCTGGGGACCACCCATAACCAATGGATTTACCACTAGACCATCACCGCAATGGATGGATATTATCTTCTCAAATTGATGAAGCACAGATGAGGGGAATCTCATGGTGATCGAACAGCAGGCCATGTATCACATGGGCAGATAATAATACCTGCGGAAATGAGGAGGGGATGCACCTTATTTGAAGTCCAACCGTTTTATATTAGCATGTAACGAAATGTTAAGAAAACGTGGGATGCACCTTAGTTGAAGGCCAACTCTTTATCATCTTCTTGAGTAAACCATACGTACCTTAATGCAAGCAACACTTGTTGAACCAGTACTGATGGTTAGATGATGTACATAGAACGGGTTTAGTCGCTACCCATAGAGAAAGGATGCTCTACCTCAACAATAGATGAGTTTCATGTGACTAGCATGTGATGCAATAGATGAATTTCCTTCTAATGCAATGTCAAAGGAAAAAACATATGGGAAAAAGTAATCACCACAAAGTCAGATGTATTATATGTTGGAGGGAATGTACCTTATAATCAGAGCAGTTCCTCGTAGATGACATTCATAGTGCTTCTCGTTTTATTCTCTGGGGATAAGAGGATTAGCAAGTCTTGCCTGTTTCGTACACGGGTAAAGGCATATAACTGGCCATGTGCAAAGACATTCGTGCGCAGATCAATGACCACTCGATCCAATGTTAAACCTTGGCAGCTGTTGAAGGTGGTTGAATACGATAGCCGAAGTGGTAGTTGTCGTCTATGATAGTCCATGGACGATTCTCTGGTTGATAGAAGAAATATGTTCTGTAAATTGGGTAGGTGCTTCCTTCTGGATCACCTAGAAGCCTGACCATTACAAACTTCTCATGCATCGATTCAAACACAACCCTAGTATTCTTCACAAGACCCTTCTCCATGTCTAACCGTTTCATCACATGGCATATTGTCCCCACTTTAAGTCTGAGTTCATGATTGGGAATCCCAGAGTGTGTGAAGTTATTTAAGAAATCCGAAGTTGCATATGGATGATCATGGATGAGTTCGTCGGAGTTCGTCCTGCTCGGTATGTGGTCATGGCTATAATACAACTTATCTCGGCTAGGAACTCTGTTTAATATGCGGCCATTGAAGTCATCAACATGCTTATTAATTGGAGCGAGGGAAATTCGTTTGTCACATTCTACTGGGTTGCGTAGGATAGCTGGTGGATAAAGAAACTCAACTGTATCTGTGATGTCAGTAGTTATGTTGAATAAGTCCAACAATACTGTGGTTTGCTTCCAGTTCTCCCCAATGTTGTCAACAAAATGCATGAGCTCTGGATCTCCTGCATTTCTATTCGGCTGATGCAACCCCAGCACACGAAAGACCCTCTATAGCGACGATGACTTTATAGGTGCATTAAATGATGCGAGCCTCCCACCACCCTTCACGACAGGCGCAACTTGTCTGAAATCACCAGCAGTTCCACCAAAAGGAAGATTGTTTCTACACAATCGTTGCAACACATGATTTACACTTTCTATTACGACCTTATTGGCCATTGGAAACTCATCCCATATAATGACCTTGACTTCGATAATGAGTTGTGATGCTCCTGAATCATGGTCTAACATTGAATGAAGCCCGTCATTATTTTCAACTACAGGATCTGGAATAGGGAGTGTGATGTTCACCCACCTGCATACAATTGGGCTGCCAGTGCCATTGTACCACATGGGAGGACAATGCCTCTATTGCTGCGTATGAGAAAGCATATGCATTTCAGAATAAATCTTTCTCTTGTGCCGGCTTTTCCATCTACAAAGATTGGTGCATAGCTTTGAGGAGATTCCAAATATTGTCTTATGAAATTAAATATGTCTAGCTGGTTGCCATTCATTGTACTTGACATTTGCAATGCAGAATGTAGGTATGATGCATGGTCAGAAAACTTTGCTAGCTCGTGCATCACATCTCTTCCAACACGATGTTGTATTTGAAGTCCGAACGTTGTGACGCTAGTGCCATTTTGGACTAGAATATTATTGATTAAGTGCAGAGATTCGTTGAAAGCAATTACATCATCATTTGGACACTCGTCTAACAAGTCTAGACTCATAGGGACTTGAAACTTTGTCCATAGGTCGGTTGTGGACCCCTGATCGAGTAGTAACATAGCAAAAAGAAATCGCAGCTGTGTAGGACTCAACAATAGAGAAATTGCCTCTTCCATAACTAACATTGCTTCATTATGTGATGCGAGCAACCCCCCTGCCTCCGCAGCCTGTTGATATATTTCATAAGTCTGTTCATTAACAATCTTTAATTCATCCCATGTCCTGGCAGGACGGTGCAACAGAATCTGTCTCAAGTAGAATGCCTCACCGACCTTGGGCAACAATAAACATATTCTACATACCAATGGTTGCCTTGTCCTTTTCCTTCGATGTTTCGTGTAAACCCTACTTGCTCTTGTTCTATATAGGTTCCAGATTCAGATGCTAATGATGGGTTAAATGCTATCAGCGTATATTGTTCATAGTATTGGATATATGTTAGTGTATCGAATACCTGATCAAGGGATCGTAAGAAGTACCGATCCAACAACGACCTCGTATTTGGTCGTAGTAGATGCAAAGGTAGACATTTAACAGCGGGCGTCTTGTTTTTTATGTCGTATGACATTATTCTCCAAGATGCCTCCATGGCCGAAATGTAGCGCGCCTTTAGGCACTCGTGTATCTCATTTCTAGGAGCCGTTCTAGTAGAATGCACTTGCGAAATGTTTTCAGAACCTTGATCTCCATCGTAAGTTGTATGATCACCATCCGCACGTGTAGCTCGTGCAGTGTCATCTCTTTCTTGTGCAAGGCGTGATGATGACTCCGCATTTACATGGCTCTCTTGAGTAATCTGGAATTTTGCAGTATCAAAGCCCTTATATATGTAGCCATAGAGATAGGAGAAGACGTGCACAGTGGATGCGATGTCAACCATAATATGGCAATCAAGTTCATGAAGCAGGAACGCATTGTATGGAACTACCCACGCATCGTCTATACTCCTTCTCCTGTATTGCACGTAGTCCTTTGAGTCAAGGTGCGTTGTTGGATTAATTAGTTTTGGATAGTTATAACAGCAAGTAGCACCACGTGGAGAGCATCTATTAGAATATCTATGAACCATAAACTTTTGGACTTGCGCTCGAAGTATCGGATCACTTGGTAGTTCTGCAGATATAATTTCATCGACACATTCTATTGGTATATCTGGTTCAGTACGTAGCACAAGATGAACATGCGGGAGACCTTGCTTTTGAAACTCTACTACTGTTATTATATATGATACGCGTTGAAAGAATTTATGCAACAATTTTTTTAAGCATTGCAATCTCCCATGAAAACATCGAACAACGGTCATAGGTACATCAGAAGCATTTTGTCCAGGTCCAAGGGTAGTCCTTATTTATGGCCAATCCGTATTAGTCGTCATTGTAACGAATAAAGTTGGACGCCCCTTTGCCCGGGAGAGTGCCAATGCATCAGCAACCTGTACAGAACACCATCTCTGGCAACCCAAGAACGACGAAGGTAGGATGACATCATTTTGATCGTCATTTTCTCGTTCAAAATAATCCTCATCGTACTGAATTCTCCTATTCCTGAAGGCGGAGGTCCTAAAGTAATTTAGTCGCGCGTCCTCAACCCTTGAGTACATATCAACCAGGTACTCCCCACGTAGACGCCCGAGCTGAAGGAACCTATCCTCATGCAACAGCCTTGATCTGTACCATTGTAATTGTGTGAGGCCATACGCATTTCTAGGACACCACCCTGGTGTGCCATGCGGAAAAAACAATGGATACTGTAAAGGTTCATACATGGGATGAGGATGTTCATAAAGGTTGGCTCTCCCTCATTTCGAGCCCAAAAACCTGCAACGCGGGATGCAATATTAGTTGTATTGTTGACCTCTGCAATTGCCGCTATTTCGTCACCCCCAGTTACTCCTTCGATTGTAATATACGCTGAAGGCATATGCATACTTCCCATTGTTCGGAGGTTTCTAGTAAATGGATTTACTTGATCGAACATCGAAGCAATAGTTGCAACCCACTAGAATGGCACATGATGTAGCCCTGCTTGCACATAACATTGTAAGTCATCTTATATGTACCAATGTACAGGATTTCATGTATGCCTTGTTGGAAGCAACCGATGATACGTACGACCCGTGATGGTTACTGACGAAGGGAATTCCAAGTTGACAAACTTTCCATCGACTTCAAGCACATTGAAGCAAAATAGCCTATTTATCTTTCTACATCACTAAAATTCGTCGTGTTATATAAGTTAACCAAAGCAGTAGGCAAAGGAGGTAACCGTGGGAGCAACCACTTGCCCTTATTACAACAAAACCCATTGTCTTCCACGTTCAACAATGGAATCTGGCAATACGTGCATCGTTTATTCCATGTGCACATTGTGAATGTTCGATGATTGCTGTTCTCATGTGTTGTGCACGAGCTTGGCGTATTATACGTATTCTGCGCACTTGTAGCTATCGGTGAACTCTCAAGTAGCTCGTTTCCAATAGTGGATTCTCCTATCTGTCTAGCTAGACATTTTCTCACACTCTCTCTTGCCATGGCTCGCAGATTTACATACCGTCCTATCCCGCTTGGCTCTACGTGGTTTCCAGTTGCATTTGATGGGTTATCACCAGCAGCTGCATTGGGAGCAAACCCATTTACTCTAGTTATGGTCGTGGGTGAGGAAGACTCGTCTGGTCCATTATCCCTTCTAGATTGATGTTGGCTTGGTTGTTGCTTCGCTCTCTCAAGGGACACCCCTCATGCAATTCCACTTAAGTTTGCATGATGCTCTCGGTCAAGCCGCCGGTTCCTCTCCCTATAATCTATTTCAGGTAGAACACGATGGCTCTCTCTTATATGTCTAACTAGACGTTGTCTAACGCGCTCTCTTGCCATTGCTCGCAAATTTGCATATTGTCTCATCCCACTAGGATCTACGTGGTTTTCAGTTGTATTCGGTATGTTACCGTATTCAAATAAAGAAAAACTTACACGTGTGACCCATTCGAGGAAGAATTCACTTAGATAGTATGTATATCGCTGGGATTGGTGCCTGAGTTGGAACCAGAGCAATGGCATTGTTAACACAATTCACATTCATCCTACATCGCAACTCATAATCCATAATTTCCAAACATACTTCACTTATTACATAAAATGAGATCCATAATGCAGTTTACAATCTATATCCATAATGCAGTCTACAATTTATTGCAGGCACATATCTTATATTATGAGTTTACTAAAAAGACTGTCCATCCATCTGTAATGGATTTATACTGATGATAGTGTTGTAATTGACTTATATTAGCAGCACACTATCCCTTGGAAAATACATGTATCTTATAATGCATCCATAGTTACGACATGATCATCATATTATCATAAACATTTAGAGCAACCAATCCGTCTATCATTCTAATTCGGCCGCCATGGCAGCATCAGTAGCCTCAACAATTTGCAACAATCGATGGAGACGAGTTAATTGCGCAGCGAGCCTCTTAATACTGATTGTAAGAGTGATATAATCCCTTAGTTATTTTTTCCACCTGTTCAGATAGTGCAACTTCCTCATTATCGTCGAAGGTGTACATTTCCTATATGATGCTATATGCGAAGCAATTTGGTTTCGTCTATGTTTTCGAATGTTTCCCTTCCTGACAGCCATAGCAGGCACCTTGCAACTGTTTTGTTTATCCCTCAACGTGCCTTAATGACATGAAGTGTCGAGGACTCATCAATCCCGTTATCTAGGTCGACTATAGCTTGAATTGTATTTTCAACCAATGCCGCCATTTACTATAATGCAAGAGAAAAAAAAAGCCAAATTAAAATACGTCCAAAGATGCATATTCCGACCCCATGACTCAACTTAACATTATATATATATGCCAACTACGTAAAGGTACATCCGATAACCCAGAACTATATACTTCTCAAGATAATAGGGTATGACGCCCGACGAATAGTTTGTTTCAATTATTTCTAGTTTATTGAAAAGTGAGTTAGGGAGGAAACGTTCCACAACTAATGTATCAAAAAGAAGCTGCGAAGATCCCTGGATCCAACCACACTCCACATGGTACAACTTATCTCCCTTCACTTTGATCGATATATATAGAAATTTTTTAATCTCAGACATCATCATAACAATGGCCTCCGGTAATGGCTTGCCCATCTGAAATCAATGGACACTATCACTCATAAAGCAAGGGGTTTTCAAATAACTTGAGCATGTTTATTATCTTGAAGCAACAAACAATATTCCAAATTAAGAAGCAGTGTAGGTCTGTATAATATGTATGGGATGAACAAATGAAATAGAATGAGAAATATAGCAATAAGAAGGGAAGTCATGCAAAGATTACATTAGAAATAGGAGGTATAGTAATGAGAAGAGCAAGAGAAACAATGCAAAGATTACCTTAGGAATAGAAGATCCGAGAAGCCAAGCGCCTAAGGAAGTAGTCGGAGCTGTGTCAAAGCATTGAACAATAGCCTCTATTTATAAAACTCCTTTTTGTGCACGTTTTATAAAAATTGAACAACACGAGGGCACATGCCAAAACTGGTCGATTTCATATCTAGATGATATCCAATATCACATCAATAAGCAAGCAACATCAAAAGGATATTCGAACCACATTTAATAATCACAATCTATATCCACAATTTGCATGATATATATTATCAATGCCCAATCAACACGTAGCTCCAAAGAAGGACAAAAATATCTATGCATACGAGTCATATATCTACATCCCTATCACCACATGAAGACGGATTATGACGGCCCAGCTCTGTTAACTGAGTAAAGCAGGCCTCGTAAACATTTTTGTAAGTGTTTATAGGTGCCAGATACCTACAAATTGGGAAAGGGGATGTGTTGAATGGTTATAATAATGGTTAGTTGCCGTGGGACTGATTGGAATTGCTCCGTGAAATGTGACAGTTATCAACAGGGTGGAAGCTTGGAATGGGTACCAAAATACTCTGCACCAGATACTCTGCACTAGGGAAATTTTCATCTCAAACAATCACGGCGCTGCAGCCATAGCTAAGCTTGCAAGCATTTTCTACGATCTCCATCTTATCTAGTTCCATGTCATCTGGAAATCATGCCGATGGGCTTCCATGATGCATGAAGTACCCGCAGCCATGGCTTGAATTGGGATCAGGTAGGGCATTTATCATCCTCTGCAACATGCCCATAAAGCACGACACAGGAATCCTTATATCAAACCGGATGTGGAGTCCAATTCCTGACAAAAGCAGGGACTTCATGTTTGCAGAGTGCAAATGCGGGTGAGCAGGATCAAGAAGCAGGGATTGAATTGCTCAGGGCGTCTTGGCATGGGCGATGGGGCAGAAATGGATGAGGGCAGAAGGCACAAATTTTTTCTTTTTATCCTAAAAGTCCAAGCTTCCTCGGCAGCCATGGATGCGCAGCCCCAAATCTTGTTCCATCCAGTCATGGCATGGTCTATTCAACATCTTTTCTGTTACAAATAGATCTCACATTGATGTACCCAATGCTTTATTTCTAAGGTAAATGTTTGCATTGGAGAAGAGTTGTTGCCTTACAAATATGTCCATGCTGGTTGGACTGATCTATGGGTGATGTAGGATCTTTGAAGAGCTTTTTCTCACAGGCAAATACATTTATCTGCAATATATTGGCCATATCAAAAGGAAAGGGTGCATGAACAGACGTATGCATGGTATTCCAAAATGCACAGAATCCTTTGTCATTGCATCACAGAGACGGATATAGCAATTGCCTAGTTATTAGATGCAAGCAAAAGGCATAAGCATAGCTGCATTATTTCTAATGAGTGCAAACAAAAAAGAGAGCCCACAATCATTCAATGTCTTCTAAATTCGGTTTATCTTCCAAATAATAGGCCTTGAACTCCCACTTAAAGAAATGTGCTTCAAGTGCTTCACCTTCTGTTTCAGAACTTTTAGAAGGAACATGTTCTAAGGTGGAGGAGAAACAACACTCCTTTATGCATGACATTTTAGCACATGGAGGCTTTATTTTCGTTCTTTCACCAATTGAGCTTCTTTAATCCAAATGGCTGCATTTCCTTGTGATTGACTTTTTTTGGTATTTTGAATTACCTTTTCACAAACCGAGTGCATATGTTTCCTAACTTAAGTTTTTCATGTTTGGTTTCACTTAAGCAAGATGAGATAAGAGGACAGGAAAAATCTGGTCAGTTAAATTGGACCGAAGAGCGTGCTCCTTTGCATTTCTCCAGGAGCACTACACAGAACCGCAATTCTGAATTGAGCAAACTATATCTGAAGGTATTGTTATGATTTGTAGTCTTTGGTACTTTATAGTTTGGATATTGATATCTGCGATTTGCATGGCTACAGAAACTGTGAAAGCCTCCTCAAGTTAATATATCATGGCACAAAAGTAATCGGAATTGAAAAATTACTGGATTGCTTAGAAGATACACAGCAATATGGCTTCCCTAGATGAAAAGCCCTTTCTATTTCACATGTAGACAAAATGCACCAGTAGCATACATATTTCAAAACTGCCATGGTGGATGCTAAGGCTGATAGCATGGAAGAACCGTGGTTATAATATCAGAGGCTCATGATATGCCCTGATTTACTAAGAGAAGCCAAACATGTAATTATCCAGAGACCGCAACCCATTCCTTAAAGCAGGTTTTGCAACGTCCGAATTCATCAACTTCTTCTTCACTAACAAAGCAGAGGCAGTCATTGCAAATGAAGACATTGTCGTATCCAAATAGGGCAAGACACCAAGATCAGGCCTTTCTTCTAAATTGCCAACCAATTCGAACGATCTAATTTGCTCGGGCGAATCGAAGTTAAGATCAGTGAAACCCAAGTCATCCAACAGGCTGAAATCAGAGCTGGAAGCAATAGCTACTTTGGCCTCCATGGCATGACCTCCATCTTTCTCATCATCATCACAGATTAACCAGTCATCTATGACCACAAACAGATCAATTCTAAGGCGTTTTGGGTGTGGAAGGTAGTCATTCAAGAAGCCAACAAATGTCTCCTCAAATTTCCTCTTCCTTGAAAGAGTCGTCTTCTCCTCAAAGAAGCCAACGTTCACTTCCTTTTGAACAACCATCGCTCACTTTTGTCCGACATGCTTCAACTACCAGTTTATATAGGAGAGACCATCCCGGTAAAATAAATTGCATATATTCCAATATCTTAGCACCCAATAAATTCAAGTGCGGGCAGGCTAGGAAGAGGTCTAAACCATAATCAGACCTGATTAGATGAAGATTGGACAAATCGGCTGCAATTCTAGCACAAGATTTGTTTTTAGTAGTCCATTTATTGAATACACAGGTGGCGGATGGAGAATGAAGGTGGGCAGATTGGTTGCAACCCGAGCAAATCGATCCCAGGTTTGCGCAGAATGTGTAGAAAGCTCTTTAAGTGCAGACATGTGTCGCATCCTCAAGAAAAGTAACACGTGTTGTGAACTTGTGACTACATTTCTTTAATGTCAAATAAAATATAACAAACAAAAAATCGAACTGCCTTATATATGGGTGATAAAGGAAGGAATGAAAAAAAAAAAAAAAAAAAAACAGAAAATAAAGCATGAATTACCTGCCAGGAGGATACAGATGGTCATTCTTCTTCTTGACCTGTATTATAAATGGCACAAGCAAGTTATTAAGCACCCTTAGATCAAGATCTTCAATAGCAACACTTGTATCATGTTTAAAATGTCTCCTCCAGGTATCAAAACGTCTTCTAGCCCATTCAGTAAGTCTAGGGGAATGATCTTCACCACCAGCATTGATTATCCTCATAATTTCCTCGTCCAAAGGAAGAAACTCGTCCTTATCTTCAGCAACATCATCTTCACCATTGTCTATACTGTCAAACTCATTCTGAAACAAATGCAACTGACTGGACATATTCTGAACTAAAGCATCAACTTCCGGAAGCAGAAAGTCTTCAACATCAGCATTTTCTTGAGTAATGTTCAAGCCAAAGCTCGGCTGATCCTCTATATCTATTTCTTCCATACTAAAGTAAAGAAGGATCATAAAAAAGTTAGCAAGAAACGACATCCGTGAAGGAAAAGGCATGCTGGCGAAATCTTACTAAGACCTTCCCAAGTTCCAAGAAGAAACACAATGGAAGCTACAATGGAAGGTCCAAGAAGCTATACTGGAAGAAAATCGACAAACACACTATCAGCGGTCGTCCAGATCACAAAGAAACTCTGTAACAGATCTATCACCCCACCAGAATGAAAAATCTCCTCTCTAAGACTGCCAAGAATCCTTCTAAGATGGCCAAGAAACTCTGTAACAGTTTCAAGAAGCTGAAAAAAGGAAAATCTTTAAAACCTTCAAAGTTCCGACGCCAAAATCGGCCAGAACAGCATCAATCAATTGCTTAGGTGCTGGCGCACCTCCTAAACTAGAATCGCCGTCGAAATCAGAGTTCGGCGACGAGATCGCCATGTGGAAGGCATCTGCCAACGATACCCAAAGGTACACCAAGTGCGGTGAGGTCGTATAGAAATTTGAAGACATAGAAGCTCTGAGATGTTCGATTGGAAAGTATATGATGCACTGGGCAAACATCTCCTGAGCAGGTATGAATTTGTGGACTAATGCGTACATGAACAAAGTTATTGATTACTGGTCTGATCTAAAAAAAGCAGGGCTTTGCCATAGCGCCAGACCAAAAAAAAAAGGAAAAAAAAAAAAATCATATATAGTATGGCCACATGGCACCACGTGGCCTAAATCTGGCCCTCCCTTCCATTACATAAGGGAAAATCCCTGCCGTCCATTTTTCGCCCTCGAAAAATGCTGGCGGCGCACGGTTCGCTGGTGGTCGACGCTCGCGGCTCCGCCACTCACCTCGCCCTGCCA
>JAANSK020152563.1:0-15195 GCA_011763485.2 Isoetes engelmannii
CTGTCCATCCAATTTGACACCAGGGAGGGGAGGACGGACAGTACGAACAGAAGAGGGGAGCAGACTGGGCAAAGGTATGAAAGTATATGAATAGTCTAGGGAAGCTCCAATTGAATGGAAAAGGTATAAGTACACTGATATTTAGTTTTGAGGGAAACAACAGGAAACCATCCGAGTACTTGCGTGAAGGAAATGAAAAAACAAACAATTCGGTGAGGTGCAACTCCTATATTGCATAATGGTACTTTTTAGTAACATTAATCAAGAAAGGCACATACTAAGGTTAGAAACTCACGATAATAGCTTACCATGACATGATCCGAGAATGTAAAGAGTAAGAAGAAGAAGAAGCCGCCCATTGGAATGCAAGTCAAATGGATGTTAGGAGCATAACAGAGACGACTCTGAAGTTGTTGGATGCGCTAAGCTATAAAAGACCCTTTAATGTACGCCCGCTCATTCAAATATTAAATTTCCCGCTCTCCCTCCCCCCAAAGCGCCCGCACGTTAATATTAAAGTTCCCCCCTATTTTGCGCCCGTCATTCAAATTTGAAATTTTTTTCCCACCCGTTTGAATTTGAATTTCCCCCCAAAGAATATCACTTTCCATACATTTTGCTGGCACCTCAAGCATTCTCTAGGCGCACTGATGGTCTCTCTCGTCAACACAGTGTTTAACTTCCTTATTGCCCACAAAAATACTCTAGGCACTGAAGATCTTTCTATGTTATCTAGGCGCAGATGTATTTTTACACAAGAGTTTCTTCTGGGCGCCTTTGTTCGGTTAGTTCTTTTGATTATATACTCATATGCTTATGGGCGCCTTTGTTCGGTTAGTTCTTTTGATTATATACTCATATGCTTATCATCTTGTTGGTTCATCAGTATTAGGTAGGTTGTATCCCCTGGGTAGATATTATTTGTATTTTGTGTCCCCATGGGTAGATATTATTTGTATATAATAATTAACTGATATTTATGAGGTGGGGTAACTAATGTATAAATGAGGTGGATGTGCTTATGGATTTTTTAATAGCCCAACAGATTGATCATTTTAATGTTAATGAGGTAGATGGAGGTAGATGCTGCTTATGGTTATTTTAATATACCAAGAAGTTAGGTAGACACATTTTAGCAATTTTAGCCCTATATCTCCTTGAAGATCACCAAAATTGGGGCCCAATTTAGTGGTTAAGGATGCACATAACTGTTGTCTAGTTCAGTCGTATCTGTACAGCAAAGTACATCGAAATTGGGCGGGCGCCCAATTTAATGAGCATGCTCATAATTGGATGGCACCTATATCTCCCTGAACATCACCAAAATTGGGCAGGCGCCCAATTTAGTGGTTAAGGATGCTCATAACTGTTGTCTGGTTGAGTTGTATCTGTATAGCAAAGTACATCGAAATTGGGCTTAATTATAATTAGACTGAGATGCTATCTATAAAGTGAAATTGGGCAGGCGCCACATTTAGTGTTTAAGCATGCCAAATGCCTAGATAATTTGCTGCGTCTATTCTGGGTGAAATGCTATCTGGCTTGAGATGTACACAGCAAAATTGGGCGGGCGCCCAATTTCGTAGATAAGTAGTACTATGCTCTACTAAGAAAGTTCCCTGCCATTCTGCAATCTCAAATAAGCCTGCTTTTCTTCCATCTGCAATAGCATCTGCAATCTCAGAAAAGCCTGCCCAAGTTTGGTGGATAAACCTTCTCACCATTCCCTCGGCAATCTTTATTGCTGGTTTTGAAGCAGAAAAAAAAGAAATAAATAAGTAAAAGAGATGCGTAGATCCCCTACTGCTAGATCCAGTACCAATTTGTAAGCAAAATGACTGTAGTTTTTAGCCTGTGTGACGTAGTTTTGCACTTATGCTCTTTAGCTAGTGTCTGTTGTAAGCAGGATATCAGACCTGCACAATAGATCATACATTTCTTACCAGACCTGCGCAATAGATCACATAGCATTTTCTAATATGTTTTCAAGCAGATTGATGTCTGATATCCCTGAAAGCATAGAAATGTATACCTAAATTACAAAGCCTCTAGAGGACTGCCTGTAGACTGCCCATGAACGCAGAAAAGGGCCAATAATGTTGCAGAACAACTGGTCCATATTTCTCGAAAATCCTGGTTTTCTTCATTCCGGGCATTATGCAGTAGAGAACATCATCAACATCATCCTTCTGAGCATCTATGATATCATCGGCAGCATCCTTCTGAGGATGATAAGATCATCAACAGCAACAACAAATCCGACATCAATAGCATTCTTCCGGGCATCTATGTTAACTCTTATGGCGCATCGGTTCTGCAATGCAACAGATCGGTATCAACAGCGGCAGATCGGAATCCCCGATTTCTTTGCACTTGTAAACCGGTTCTGGAATGCAGAACGCATCAAGGCCGTCA
Source organism: Isoetes engelmannii (assembly GCA_011763485.2). Taxonomy (NCBI): domain Eukaryota; kingdom Viridiplantae; phylum Streptophyta; class Lycopodiopsida; order Isoetales; family Isoetaceae; genus Isoetes; species Isoetes engelmannii. Next base: position 2,416 of record JAANSK020152563.1, read on the forward strand.
GACGTTAGGGTTAGGGCAACAGCGACGTTAGGGTTAGGTTTTGACTTTCATTTACATCAATAAAGACATATTAAATTAAACTAGTAAATGTGTGCCCGGCGTTGCCGGGCATGAGTTCGAATTATATATCAATTGGACCACACAGACATATGCTTATTGCACAGACATATCCTTATTATTTACTTTTGCTAGCCTATAATGAGGCAAATTAACAATCCACCACCATTGTCTAAGATCCTGCAAGAGATATGCTTTTGTTCTACTTCTTTATCTATACTTATAGATACAGAATCTTGAACAATGGTTTAATCCAATGCATGCAATCTTTGAGATAACAATATAGTCTTTCCTCAATAAAATAATCCACTTAGGGTCATTTAAGGAGGAGGGACAAATGTGAAGTTGAACATTGATGCATTGCCTATAATCCAATGTCAAATGATCTAACATTTAGGATTGGTTAGAGCATTTAAAAGAGGGGCAAATGTGCTATTCCATTGGCTAAAATGCAAAGCCAAGTAAATTAGGTCGTGTTGCCTCAATAACAATAATAGAACAAACTACATGTTAAAATATTTTTGAGCATTTGTAAGAGTAGAGCAGTTTCATGACTTCAACTGGCCACGTGGTTGCCGCGAATGAGTTTGAATTATTTATTTCTATTGGAAAATTAAAGGCAAGTTTAACTATCCATGCGCACCAGTGACAACATTGCCTAAGCATTATGTTTAGTGATGGGATTGAGAATAATATTATTTTTCTACTTTACCGCTGCTTTTTTTTTTCTTAACCAATTATATAAACCAATGCATATTATAGGCACAGATCATAGCAATACTTGAGCTCAATAACCCACTTAATATTAGTTAGAGCATTTAGAAACATTGAAGCATTAACTACAATGCAAAGTCAAGTGATGTCAATTTAGGAAGAGGAGGGGCAAATGTGATATTGACAATGCAAGGTCAAGCAATTTGGGCCGTGTGTTAGCATTAGGAGGATCCCTCATAATGGATAATTGAAGTATATTTAAAGATCCATTGCTTAAAAACAACATTCAAGCATTATTTCAAAGTATTAAGAGTTATTACAATTATTGCCGTTATACATTTGAAATGTAGATTATCTAAATTTGAAAAAAAATTAAGCAAAGGCTGCAAAGATATGGCCATTGGACTTCTAGCTGTCATATGCTCCATGTAATTCAATCATTACTATGGGGAGCATATATTTTCCTTGACAACCAAAAACCATTTGAGTGAAAGCCAAAATATAATGGAAGCTTGCTAACATCCAACAATTCTCTACGATACTTCAGTCTACAATGTGGCTTCAACTGAAGAATGGACATGTAATATTTCAATAATAAAGAAATATTTCAATCACATGGATCTAATAAAATATCTCAATACATAAAACAATGAAAAAGGAAATTGCATACCTTATTACATGTAGAGCAAGTCAGTTGCATGGAAGCGTGGCAGACACCATTCTTCTTTGCTCACATCATGGGAATTGCCAGAATCAGCTGGTTGGACATTGCCAAAATAATATTGTTTTCACATAACGCATGCTATACCAAAGTACATCTCCATCCTTCCAACCCCAAAGATTTAAAAGACCAAAAGATTGGAATGGTTGGGAAAGAAAAAACAACATTGGGTTTCTATGCTTTGATGTAAATTCTTCATTGACGTGCAATCTCTGCAGTCACAAACAAAAGGACAACAAAAGGTAGATGGTATTCAAAACAATATAACAAAGTCACAGCAATGCACATGTCCAACCTGCTTTAATAGAGGAAGTACAGAACGTCAAAGCTCTCTTTCTATTAAGCATGCAGTGTTGAGTATCTCAAGCATTGCATGCTCCACAAAAGAAAAGTTGAAACACTAATAAAATGCTCTTAACAGAAAATTACCTCTTGTACTACAGAAACAACTCCATTCATATTCGAGAACTTTGCAAGGGTCTCTAAATCACTTTAAATACCTTGCTACTCTGGAATGACGCATTACGTCCTTCATAATAAGAACGTCCTAAGACAGAAGAACAAAAACCATGGGAAAGGGACCTCCATAGCTTGAAGGAGTTGATCTCCAATGGCTCTATTTTTTTAGGCAACAGAGTACTCTAGAGGATGCTCATAAATAAACCTCATATATTAAAAAGAATGACTAACATGTAATAAAAGAAAGAGTATTTGTCGAGAAACATTCGACCAGAGAGAGCAAACTCAATAGAAAACTATTCAAAGGAAACCTCCAGGTATTCCACAAGATGGAATGAGAAGAAAAGAGGGTCTATTTTGTTTAAGCAAAAAAGTACCAGTTGAATTTGAGCAAATCATGAGCAAATCCTGGCCACTGCATCCTGTCCTATACCAGCAATGGGTATTGCTTAGCCTGCAGCAAAGCAAACTTCCAAACAAAATGCCAAAAAGAAAGAAAAGGTTGCACCTTAAGTTTCTTTTGCTTTACCGATTCCTATGCTTCAGTGATTCCTATCCTTCAACAACTGCAAATAGAAAGCACAAACACATAATTTCAGAGCTTGTGGAAATGGTTGTGAGTCATAACACCTTACGCGTCCTTTCATCAACGACTTCTTTGTTTTCAGCACTCTGCAAATAGAAGCACAAACACATCAGATTTAGAGCTGAAGAAAACCCTGTGCCAGAATGCCACATTAAGGATTTAACTACATCCGATTAACCCAAAAATGCAAAGAAAGGATTTCTTGAAAAGGATTATACCTGTTTGCAAGAGAGACTATCTGTTGCATGTTGCACCTGACTGCTCTTCCAATTTTGGCTAAGATTAAGCTAGGATATAAACCCCATGATGTAGTTTTGCAATGGTTAAGCGTAAAAATAGTGGAAATCGAGAAATATTATAGCATCGGATGAAGTAACGCAAAAAAAGATCAACATTCTGTTTCTTCCGCAGATAGAACATGGATTTTTGAGCTATGCAGGCGTTTGAAGGAGGGCGTTGAAAGAAGAGGGCCAAAAGAGAGGCATATGGCCTCACCAGGGCACACATTGTTGGATTTTTTGGGCTTCTGCCGAGCAGTTTGGAAACAAAAGGTCGATGTGGCTATTCCTTGGTGCTTCTTTGGATGAAAGGAAGACCATCTGCTCACAAATGTCAGAGAAACAACATGCATCTGATTATCTTAGAGATTACCTTAAAATTTAAATGGACGTTTTTTTCGTAGCCTTAGTCCTTTTGCCGAACTCTTTGAGCTGCAAAAATAGAAAGAGGTTAATGCATTTTCTCTGGAAAAATGCCGGAAGAAACAGAAGATACCAGAAGAAACAGAAGAGATGCATCTGAAGAAAGAATGAATTTACCTCGTTGTGGTGAAATCTAGAAGCGGCGATCGCTTAGCTGAATTTAAGCTTCATTTCCTTAATCATGGAAAGCGGAGGACATTACCGCTCCATGATCTAGGCTGCCATCGAAAAAAACGCTTCCCTCTTTGCCGTAAAAAATTAACTCCATCCAAAAACTCCATCCAAAACGTGAAGGAAAGAATTGGCCGGAAATTGAAAAAGCGGCGTTAGCAGCTACCGGAAAAAACGTCACCGGCATCGTGAGGGGAAACCCCAAAAACATTTTAAAGAAGTAGATATATCTCCTCCAACTTAAAGCCATCTCCATTAGCCCGATTCTGCAGCTTTCTGGTGCTTTGTGGCACATCCAGATATGGAAATGAGTGTTCCCATTGCTCTGGACGAACTGGGCTTATCTTCGAGTTTAGCCCATATTACTAACTTTTTGAACTATCATATAAAGGCATTAAAATTGAAAGAAATGAGGCAACGATACCTTGTAGAAGAAAGACGCGAGGCATAAAATACCTAAATCAGTGCTTTCACTAGACGGGTTTTGGCTTATGATCTCCATGGCAAATTCATCTGTGGCATCTAGCTGTTCACCAATTTGCAATGTCTCAACTGAGATTGCAGATGGTAGCAATGGAGATATTACAGATGACCAATGGATCATTATCAGGTATGCATTATTTATATTGTTGTATGGCATCCAGATCAAGGTGGCTTGTTTATATTTGACGTATTTATCTATCAACAGGAGGATATTCAGCTGTTAAAGGCCATTAGCACGGATGCCTTCAGGTTTTCTGTCTCCTTGTCTTGTATCTTTCCAAGTAACTGGGCCAGGAATTAACATTTAAGTTATCTTCCTTTCTAAAAATGATGGTGTGCTTTAGAACGTCAAGAGCATTGAATCGTAAGGGTGTAGCACATCACGATGCTCTCATCAATGCACTTCTAAAAGCAAGGTAGTAATAGAGCGCTTACTGCATCTATAATAGATTCATGTTTAGCCTTCATTTTTGAGCATACAGCCATATGTGATCTTGTACCACTCGGGTCTACCTCAGGCACTGCAAGACTCTACTAGTGGTTGGTTCAGTCCGCCATAGCATAGGACTGTTGAAATCTTATTTTCATTTTCTGGGGGGTGCGTCATAGACGTGTTTGGATTAGTAATTGATGCTTATGCAGATGCATTTGCTGCGTTTGCAGATTGATGCAGAATCGAAAGACACTCAACTAGCCACGCTCCCTAGGCTAGGCCACCTACAAATTTGCTACACAGCATGTGGTGTAGGAAATTCTGCAATGGAATCTTATGTTGCTAGACATATGTTTTGATGTCACATATTTACAGGTAAGTCTCAGGTTTGATATTCCTAAGCCTTGTGCTTAAACATAATGAACAGAAGAGAGTTAAGGGTAGATCAAATCAATGAGCAACAGAGAGAAAGCGACTGAATTTTGAGGGGCAATAACTCACTCTGTTGGATGAGCTAAGTTGGTACGTTGCTCGATACCATTAAATTGCTTGTCAGCTAATTTGCTTAGTCACTTTGAAGGCCTTGTCTTTTAGATTCTGTGACTGCATCATCTTTTGCAACCATTCAAATGTAATGAAGCAATATATAAGCAATCATTTACCTCCTGAATAATCAAGGTCTGTATTGCATTCTATTAACTTTCAGAATCTCAACCACTACACAATGGAACATGTGCAATCAAATAGTTTATTTTCTTCATGTGCACTTTGATTTATTTATGCCGCATATGGAGTTGCCGTTGGCCCTCAAGTAATGTTTATAGTCAACATCATCAGATTGGCTGTATGTTGTGCCTGTGCTCTGGGGCTTGCAGAAGGCCGCAGAATATGTCAAGGGACACCATAGGAACTCTCATCATCGTCACATAAACTGGTATGCATAACACTCCCTGCATCTTTCCGTATCTTTGTGATTTTGTGAATTCAAACTCTTTGCAAGAAAAATTGGCAGATCATGTGAGGATCTTCCTTTCCAATTCCATAAGATAAACTATATCATGATCTGCATGTTGCAACCAGGAATTGCTGAGCTCAACCGGGCTTGAAGCTCTCTGCAACAATCATGGGAGGATCACATACTATCAAGAATGTCTTTTAGCTCTTCTAAATGCAATCAAGCATGCATGTTAGCCCTGATAAATTTGATGGTCTATTTTACTTTCTAATATGCTGACACTTGATTGTGCACATCTGGAACAAATGTTCATGGGTTATTTTGCTTGGTGCACAACTGGGAATGGACAAAGCGTTTGGATTATATTTTGTGGACTATGCGCATGACCTCAAGAGATACTCAAAACCATCTGCTTTATGTTCAAAGACCATTTCCTACCAAGAAAAGCCTGTCCAAAGGCAAAGCTCCTCTAGTTCTATCTTATCCAGGATTACATCTTCTTATGATCAAAATTTGTTTATTAGAGACTTGCTAAGGCTTTGTACACAAGACTAGAGGAAACAACACAAGAAGAAAACGGTCAGGGATACTGGTCAATAGATGATCTCAGTGAAGAATAAGAAGCAAAAGGAAGCCAACACAACAAGTAGCATGTCGCTAGGGGATTATGCAGTCTTAAACACTACACAGTTTCTGTAGCTTAAATTAGTTTTTGCAGTCACTAAGGGTCAAAAGATGTCTAGACTCCCCATTGTCCATTGAAGCGATTACAATTACACTGTTGATTTAAGAAGCTTTACCTTTTGTGACTTATTTCATGGCTGCAAGCTTAGTTTTGGTTGCCCAATTAAATGGTTCTTTACTTCTGATGTCAAAATCGTGTAGCACTAACACTACATGTTTGATAAGGTAACCAAGGTATTCTAGAGATGCATGTGTTGTTGGCTTTAGCCACTTAATTAAAGTCCTAATACGGTCCAACTACTACCCAATTTAAGATGCAATTGGCATAAGTGAAGAAGAAGAGCGTTTTTTTATTTCACTAACGACCAACTAGAGGAATGCATACTCACTGTATGATGTTCAACATAGAACTAATGCTAATATACAAAGTAGAGAGAGCAGGACATTACCCTAGCATATCAAATTCCAAGAAGGTACATTATAAACATGGGCAAACTAAGCATTAACACAAATAGTGCATGTACAAATGACTACGTAGTTCATTCACATCAAATCAAATAAAGCACCAAAATGGAGTGGGAGAAAAGAAGAGGTTAAAATGTGAAAAAATTAATTGCAGAGATTGAAAGGATCAATACGAAGACATCCGACATGAATGTATAGTCTCAAATCTATGCTCTAAGCAACATAGAAAATGTCTTGGGCTTCAAAAGATTAATTAAAGAATTATTATTAGAACTTAGAATAAGAGCAGTTCAACTTAGATTACAGTTTCTTATAAGACTTGGGGCTAACTTTGAAGCAAATGAAATGATGACTTTCTTTGCAAACCAATCACTAAGATAAGCTAGATTTTTACAAGCCAATCATTGAAGCATAAGCTAGACCAAGCACTGAAAACAAATAAACACGCAAGCACTTAAACAAGAGGATTGAAATCAACAGGATCGAGCATAACATGACTGCTAAGAATAATTATTAAGATAGATGTAAGATTGAAAAGCTAGATCAAGCACTAAGAAATCAAAAAGGTTTTCTAGACAACTTACCAGGGTTCAAAGCTTCACCCTCCATGACATGTCGATTTGATGGACAACTGATTTATTGGTGGATTTGATGGACGTCTGATGATAGATTTCATTGGTAAATTTAGACGACTTACAAATGAAATCTACAATCAGTCGTCCATTAAAATAACACCAGATTACAAGTAAAATATCCTAGGCGCTGAAAATCAAGGGTTTGATAGCAATTCCTAGCCCTCGAATAAACCAGCGGCTGAAAATTTAATTTGCGTCCGCACTAATCTCGACCGTGGGATCAAAGTAAACACAATTCTACACCGTCCAAAGTTTAGACAGGCACCGCCTTGCGAAGGCAACACGATCAACAAGGTCGGGCAGGAACTCAAGCTCCACATGCCGCAACGCAAGATTTTGTAAGATTTTGTTGTTATATAAGAATTTCTCATCGGTAGCTTACATGAACAGATGGCAGCGGCGGCGAGGTAATTATCTTGCAGGATGGGGGGCTGATTTAGTTCCTCAAGTCAAGGTAATGCTTTACCTGATTCAATTTCGACCCTAAAATCTTATTGTGGAGATGGTTTAGTAAAGAAGGTCATAGCTTCATTTGCAGAACTGAGACTTCGCTTGAATCAATGCTTTGTGTATTTTGTTTGACAGGTTTTGTGCATCACAGAGGTGAGGTCGCTATGGGACTATGCAAGAAGCTTTTGGATTCAGGGGGGATTGCTCTTATATGGATTGTTCTTATGTGGTACAAGGTCAATCTCTTCTTCTTTTTCATGATGCCATGTCAGACAATGCAATTATAGATCGTTCACAGCTCTATGATATGCAAGGCAAGACCTAAACTTGGAATTCATTTAAAGGGTTTGACATGGATCTGATTCTGAGAGAATGCCATAATTACTTCACTGCATCAAGAATGGACGCATGGTCCTCTGATCTTGCAAAGATGGAGCATGTTTCATGCAATACCAAATTATGATATTTGGTATTATTTCATCTGCCATCATGTTGTTACAGATTATAAAATAACCTTCCTCAAATGCCAGAAAAAATTCACACTTCAAACTGCCGATGACTAAAGAGACTAAATATGACTACAAATACTACATGTCAATTAGCAGAAGTTCAATTCCAGGTTTGACAGGATGAGCATCTGCAGGTTTGAGGAGGTTTCAGGTTTTATTGCTCTGGTTGGTCGAAATTCTACAAGACATTTAGTTGATCAAAAAATGTATTTGTTGATACATTCTATGGAAATTCTCTGCAGTCTGTGTTCTTATCTTGACTCTATTAGATATTGCTTTTGACAGCTGTAATTTATTCCAAACAGATGTATTTACTATTGTTGGATGGCATGATGATTAGTTCTTTGCGTTCGCAACAAATTACATTGTAGTCTTGCCTTGGACTATATAGCAGGTCTGCATTAGTTGCATGAAAAATGTTAGCATGGATTAGGTGCTAGCTGGATTCATGCAGGTTTTAGAACTTACATGTCACGATTTGAACAGTGTTGGGGATCATCGGAGTGTAAACTAGAAGGGGAGAGACTGCGGCGCATTTGGCATTTTTCAAATTTGTGCAACTTCTGAAGACAGAGCAGGGATAGCGTTGTCTAAGGTTGTTCAAACACATGGTGAACTTGAAAGCAATGCAGAACTTCTAAGGGAATGCTAGGCTAGTAGATTTTTCCAGGCGAGGTACCTATCATATGTTACTGCATCTGCAGAATAGGAATGATTGGGGAATATGGTCAGCATATCATTTGCACATGCATTGTGAAACCTAATCTCTTCACAAATTTGCTGTTGTGCTTGCCTTTTACCGTAAAGACCATTTTCCTTTATTTTGTGCTTCATTTTGCTTTCATTGTTCTTTTTCACGTGTACATTTTGATTAGGTACAAAAGCATTCTTCACTGCCATTCTGCCCTTCCCTTTGATGCAGATATAAGTCTGGGACCCAATTAGGAGGCTCTTGAACGAACTCTTATAGCAAGGTCTTCATTACTTTCAGGCACTAAAATCTCTGAATTTTGCAGAAAGCATCAAGCAGGAAGTTAGTGCCAAGGGTCCTCCTTGCATGTAATATACAGCAAGATTTCATCCAGTGACATGTGGCAGGCATGTTTGTTACCTCCTGTGAAGTTTCGTGAACTGAACCAAAACCGTAGTAATTGGCTAATGGTGTACTTGAATGAAGGCCCATTGGTGTACAGATGGGATGAAGATACTTTTTGTGATGCCGTCATTGTTAAATCTCGTTCAATCGACTATAGGTAGTACAATTCTGATGCTCACATTGCATTCTAGTGGAGAATGCGTTCCATGTTTTAAACTTATTGTTGCGATTGCATCTTCAACAGAAATCTGGTGGAGATCCAATGATGGCACGAATAGGCCTTGGACCTATTATGGACGTTAGAATCCTTTTTAGTTTGAGTGGTTGCTAAATATAGATGCTAAAGATTAGTTAGCATTAAATAGGTTTTCTATTTAAACGAAGGATCCCGAGGACACAGCATCAGTTTTGTGTGATCCCGTGATCAGAAGCTTTCTTTTCCGCTTTTCAAGGACTGATTACTTGCAAAGCTTGATGTTCCATTTCCTTTTCTATTGTTGAATCGAATAGTTCTTTTCTATCCATTTCTATTCAATCACAATAGGTTATGGGCCCACTCTGAGCTCAAAAATCGCCTAAGCTGCCATTTCTGTCCTCTGATTCATTATTTTCTGATGGATTCTATCAGCATGACGTCCTCAGGTGCTTTCCGGACTGTCCCTAAGTTCAGTGGGAAGAACTTCCAGATGTGGAAGTGGAGGATGCGCATGATCTTGGAAGACCACGGGCTTTGGGAAGTCGTGGAACCTCACGCATCTAATAGTGCAGACAATGCTGCTTCTTCTGATACTCAAGAAGTAGATCTATCAAAATATCTTGAGAAGGATCGGAAAGCAAAACTGTGGATCTGCCAAGGGTTAGATGATAATCCTGCCAGATTTGCCAGATTAGTGAAGGGAGCCAACACCAACAAGGAGATTATGCGAATACTAGAGCATCACTATGCTTCCAGGAATGCTACCCAACGGATTCTTTTGAGGAGTCAGCTGTACAATCTTAAGCTTCAGATTGATGGAGATGTGACTGAACACATTTGCAAAATGAAAGAACTTGTGGATGAGAAAATGAAAGAACTTGTGGATGATCTGAATGCCACAGGCTCTGAAATTACTGAAGATGAGAAGGTGTGCTTGCTCTTGAATAGTTTACTCAATACTTTTGATGGTCTTATGGTAAATATTCAAGGAAGAATAGAAGATCACACCTTTGACATGGCACTTGATAGAGTCCAGCAAGAAGCACTCAGGCAGCAGCAATCCAAGCAGGTTTCTAAGGCGGATACTTCGATGGTTGCAGATGTCACTCAGAAAATGGATTCAGCCATGATAGCTGATTCCAACCAAAGGAGAAATTTTGCTCGAAGGTCAAGACCTGACAGAAATTCTGTCAAATGTCACAGATGTAATCAAATGGGGCATTATGCTGTCAAATGTCACAGATGTAATCAAATGGGGCATTATGCTAAAGAGTGTCCTGCTCCAACTCCTATGAATACCAGAAAATCTTCTGCTTCAAATACTGAATCCAGCAATATTGTGGAGGAGCAAAACAATCTGGTTGAAGTGGAAGAAGAAAGCATTGAATTTCTTTATGCTGCCCATGAATCTTGCCTTGTTATGCCTTGTGCTTGGTTTCTTGACGCTGGGGCAACCAGCCATATGACACCCAACCGCTCTCATTTTGTCTCCTATTCCATTCTGCAAACTCCTCGTCTTCTAAAATGGGAGACAATTCCCAACAGCATGGCATTGCTTCTGGAACCATTGTTCTCCATCTTCCCAATGGCATCAAGAAATACATTCGTGATGTGCTGCACGTGCCTGGCCTCTAAAAGATGCTGCACGTGCTTGGCCTCCAAAAGAACCTTCTATCAGTGAGTCGAATTACAGATGCTGGCCTCCTTGTCCATTTTTCTCATAATGTGTGTGAAGTTAAGAATGCAAATGGCAAGCTTCTTCTTAATGCTCACCGCCATGGCAATCTCTATCAGATTAGTCCATTTCCTGCCTCTGAATCTGCCAATATTGCCACCACTGCCACCACATCCTCTGTTTGTTTTCCTTTGGCACTCCAGACTTGGTTATGTAGGCTCCACAAAATTTGCACAGTTAAGCAAGGCCATTTGTCATCCAAACTTTCTTCTGCTCACCATACATGCAACGTTTGCCTCATCAACAAGAGTACCAGAGCCTCTTTTCCGCCATCTTCCAGCCATGCAAATCGCCTTCTTGAATTGGTACATATTGATTTATGCGGACCAATCAGGAGGCCACCCACTGCTCGAGGTGCACAGTACATCCTTCTCTTCTTAGTACATCTTTCTCTTCTTGGATGATCATAGTAGACGTCTCCAAGTTTATTTGCTCCAACGCAAACATGAGGTTTACTCTTACTTTCTTCAATTCATTGCTGAAGTGGAACGATTTACAGGTGCAAAATTAGTGACTCTTAGGAGTGAATGAGGAAGCGAATTCAACTCTCATGCCTTTGATCATTTCTGCACTTCTCATGGCATCAAGCATGAATTGACCTCTCCTGATTCTCCTGAACAAAATGGGAGAGCTAAGCGAGTCAATGGAAATGGTTCGTAGCCTCCTCTTTGCCATGCAAGTCCCTGCCTATTTTTGGGGCGAAGCTGTAAACACTGCCGTGCATATTCTAAATCGTACTCCTCATTCCAGCTTGTCTCACAAGATCCCTGAAGAAATCTGGTCTGGTCACTCCATCTCTGTTAAATACCTCAAAGTTTTTGGGTGTAAGGCTTTTGCCCACATTCCCTCAGCCAAATTGGCACCCCAAGCTGCTACTTGCATTTTTCTTGGCTATTCCTCAAATCGGAAAGCCTACCGCCTCTATGATCTTGCTGCCAAGAAATTACATGTCACTTGTCATGCTGATTTTAATGAGTTTGAATCTTGTTTTCCGATGGCCTTCCCTTTGCGTCCGCAATTGCAATTGAAGTCACATTTGAATCCATGCCTCCACTTCCTGCCTTACCGTATCATGAAGCTCCCGTGCCTCCAAGTCCACCATCTTCTACTGCTGCTAATGAACCTGATAACATGCCCACACCTCCTCCTTATTCTGAGTCCTTCTGATCCCTCTGATACACTTTCTGATCTTCTTCATGTTCCACTACCACCAATCATTAACACCCGACCAGTTCGCACTAAACATCTTCCTACTTGGACCAAAGATTATAGTCTGAATGTAACAGACCAACCATTGGAGCCCCAGACTTATGCGCAAGCCATGGCCAGTCCACATAAAGCACAATGGCCTCAAGCCATGCAAGCTGAGTTGCAGTCCATTCATGAGACAGGCACATGGTCCTTGGTTCCAAAACCACCACAGAGATCTATCATTGGAAGTAGATCTATCATTGGAAGTAGATGGGTTTTCAAGATTAAGTATGACAGTTTTGGGCATGTTGACAGGTTTAAATCTCGTCTTGTTGCGCGCGGCTTCACACAATTTGAAGGCATCGATTATGAGGAGACCTATGCCCCTGTTGCAAAATAATTGCCCTCTATTCGTTTGGTGCTTGCTTTTGGTGTTCTTCATCGTCTTCACATCCATCAAATGTCTTCACATCCATCAAATGGATGTCAATAATGCTTTCTTGTATGGTCACTTGAAAGAAGAGGTATACATTGAGCAG
>JAANSK020152674.1:0-15194 GCA_011763485.2 Isoetes engelmannii
GATCGGCAGGGCAGGGGATTCTTTGCACAACGATCTATGAGTCGGGTGTCCATCGAAAACACAGACCTATCCCGACACAGACCTATCCCGACGTTTGAAGCGACACCCCTTGTGCAAAACTGATAATCTGACGGACAAAAATGAAAAAAAAAAATCAAGGGCCCAAATTGCGCACAAACTAACCTCCTCTTATGGCTTTAGTATTATATATAGATACCATGAGTCAAGTACTAGACGTGATGTAAGATCTCAAAGTCTTTTTTTATGGAGGTGGGAATGAAGGTGGGGAGGTGCATTATTATTACACGCAAGCTCATAAAATTGTATATAGTTTCCTCCAAGGTTGTTAATGAGAGGGATAACGTCTTGACTGAGGGCGTTATGCAAAAAAAAAAAAAAAAAGTTGAGGGCCATTTTGTGCATGGCCAAAATGTCGAGGGCGAAGGCCCCCCTAACAGAGAGGTCCAAGTGTTTACCTTTTGTTCTATCCAAGTGTTTACCTTTTGTTCTGGAGAAGATGTAGGCAACAAGATAGATGCATGATGCCAGAGCCAAGATGTCGAATGTCGAATGCTGCCCTTTTTACTTTAGAATGCCGTTTTTGCTCATATTTTTTTGCCATTTCTTGCTCATGTTCCGAGTTATTGAGTTTGCTTTTTTGAAAGTTTACCCCTGCTTTTCATGATGTTCTCAACATATTAGCTCTGTTTTTCATAACATCATAGGATGTTATGAATCTGAATGCATAACATTCTAGTTTGAACTTAATCTATCTTGTGAATTCACAAACTAAAATCTCGGCCACAATGTGTTACAAGCTGATAACACAATTTGATCCAACGGTTGCGAGGATAACTCTTGTTAAGCTATATAACTCATCAACTAGTTCCTTATCAAAACTTAAAATTGTCCCACCAAATTACCTTCCATGATAGTCTAAATTATTGCTAAATGGCTAGATTCTAAGAAATGGCTAGTTTCTAAGCCGTAAACCACCGGTAGGTGGGAATTCCTCTATATTATCGTATTTGTTTCTTTTTGGGTAAATTTTGGTTTCAGGGGCCTAGGCGGCGCCGCCAAAGCACCGCCAACAATTTGAGAAAGGCCTTTCTGGCTATGGCGAAACAGGGGCTATGGCGACACAGGGCAGCGATGGCGATGGCGGCGAAATAGTGGCGAGGGCGTCAGACACAGGGACGATGTCAAACAGGGTTAAAACAACGGCAAAACAGGGGCGATGGCGCCATTTCTTTGTGTTTCTTTGGCGATGGCAAAACAGGGGCGATGGTGTTTCTTTGTGTTTGCTTTCGAGAAAGCAGAGCATGTGTTTGCTCTGCTCTATGATAACAAATGCATGTTTGCTCTCTAGAAAACAAATGCATGTGTTTGCTCTGCTCTGTGATACTGTTATTTCTTCTCTTTTACCTCCCGGAGAGCTTCAATCCATTCTTTTCTTTTCATATTTCTTCGATAGAGCTGTTATTTGTTTGATTTAGTGTTTCATTTCAGTTGTCAGATCCATCCGGAGTGTTGTTCGATCCATTCTTTTCTTCATATTTTTACGGCTTCAACCATTTCTTTACGGTTTTCGCAGGCAAGCTTCGCCATGTAAACAGATTCTTCCCTTCTTTCCATAGCCGTTATTTGGGATTGCCGGAGCTCAGAACAGAGCTTAAGAGCAGATTTGCATAGGCCTAGAGCTTTTCCTTTCCGGAATGAGAGATCAGAGCATTAGACAACGGATCCTTGTTGTTTCCTTTCATAACTAGATCCTCCATAGCCAGACTCGGCATAGCCATCTTGTTTTTCGTGGGCATGATCAGAAGCTGTTCTTCGACTATGGCCTTTTGATCCTCTGTTTTTGAAAGAGGTATGAATGGCCAGCGAATCGACCTCATCCCTAAGCGGCTGCCATTGACGGAATTCCCACCTACTCGGTGGCTTACGTCCGGTAGCCTGCCGGTAGGTGCAAGTTTCCGGCGGGGAACCGGCAGGCGGCGCCGCCACGAGCGGCGGAAACCTGCACCTACCGGCAGGTTACCAGGCACAAACCAACGATAACACAACTGTATATCTCACATTGCTCTCTACAATAGTCTAGATTAAACCTATCACTTTCTGCTAGATTTAAAGCTATTATTATTATCAAAAGCCAAAGAAAAACACAAGAATATTTACATTTACCTAATTTTCATTGTTGCAGGAACCCCAAGATGGCCACCAATACTTGGGATTAAGGGTGCTTTCCCATATGGATGGACGGACCTGGAGGTCAGACCCAGGTCCAAAAGTACTAGCGGGGATTACTTTGCAATGGAGGTTCTTAACCTCAGCCACTCAGGTGAGGTGCTCACGGGAACATCGGAATAGCGGACCTAACAGTAAAAAAACCCATGGGAAGGCACCCTCATTCCAAGAATTTCCAGGCATGCTCCATGGATGTGAGGTCACTAGGGGTGAAGCTAGAGATAGATTTACACGCACTAGAAACGTTTGTCAATCTGTTCACAAAATGCAATATATATACATCCAGACCGCATGCACACTTGCCCACAATCAGTATCTGGCCTCGCGAATAGTATATTTACGAACAATGGAATTGTAAAGTCCGTGAGAAGCCACCTGTAATAGAAACTACCACTGTAACTATGGGGACTACTAAGCAGCAGGAACAGCAACCATACCAGAGTTGTCAAAGCAGCATAGCGTTCGGGCCTCAGGAACAATGGCTTTCCCCGACGCATGTCTTCATCCTGCAACAAAGAAATATCAGATAAATGAGTTTCTCAAATAATATTGTAAGCTACAATTTCTATACATACCTCTTCGCCATATGCATCCAAATATGGAGATGGCCACAATGCTTGGCGATTAGAGAAGAGAAGCAGAATTTTTGTTTTCTGTACAACAAACGTAATTTAGAAAAGGTGGCACAGAGTGCAGGCAAAGGAGCATATAATTTCCATTTATTCAACCCACCCTGAGCATGAGGAAGACACCAATTTCAGCCCCGCAGGACTTTGTGTGCCTAGTACACTCACTCTGGTCATTCAAACTGAAAATTAAGAGAACAATTTAGCTAGAGGTGTAACATAAATCACTGAAATTTAGAATGCAACTTGCCTGCAACAACCGCCACAACAACAAATAACTCCACAAAATAGGCAGACTGCTGGCTCATCAGGAACTTTCTTGCATTGCGGGCACTCTAGCTGCAAAAAGCTATAAACACATGGAGAATTAAGAATTCATCCTGATAAGTCCCAAAGGGTATTTTGTTTAACCTCATGCACGTACCACTGGATGAGATCCTGAAAACGATGGGGCAAATCCATCAATCTAAAGGGAGCTGCAGTCACAGGTCTTGGTAATTTGCTACATTGGAGTTTCTGCTGAAAATGTGTAGACCACTTCAAAATCACAGTCTGTACGTATGAATTTTCCAATATAGATGACAATGGAGGAATACAGAAATTCTTCTCCAATTCCTCCAATTCTTGCAGCTCAAAAAGCTCCACTTCATCTTCATTCAGAGCATCGGAAACCTCCCACACATGAGAACCAGCAATAGGCAAAACAGAACCAGACCTGCTGCAAAGTGCCTGTAATAGTGCGCAGCGACGGAGAAAAGGTAATGTTAAACGCCGAATGCTATTCACTGGATGGTGATCCCAACTCTTTGGCCTGTCAGTATCTTCATTGTCCAAAGCAGCACCTTTTAGGTGTGGAATAACAGTACATAAGAATTCTAAAGCTTTCTGCGACAGTCCACAACGTGGCTTGCATAAGTCCCCAATATGACTAATTCCCTACAAACATATTTCTTAAAACATCAAATAAATGAAAAAAGACATGTCGTGGAAATACTGAATCCACCAAAATAATTGGCATCACCTGAATAACACAAACAAGGTAAAACAAATGAACCAATGAAGTGAATGGTGATGCCGATGAAGGCAATGACAGGGGAAGACAGAAGAATAGCCAAATGAACGAAGAAAAGGGATCACGTGAAATTAATGGATCTGCTGCACGTTTCCAAAACTGAACATCTATAGAGTCTTGTCTCTGCTCCAGAAACTGCAGTAGTGGAAGCACCTTACCTAGCATTGCAGACACTTCAATAAGCAAAAGCTCTATATATGCTAGATGCTTATGATGATCTTACCTTCAGAAGATTTTTCTTTAAACTCTCTAGATACGCCATGACAAACTGAACCAACAAGAAGCTGCATGCCCCGAGCCCGGAGTAAAACAGCCTGCCGGCTTTGGTTTTGAACTGTTTTTGCAGCATCAAGCAACAGAGGGAGGACAGACCCCCGCCTTGCATCGGTAGCTTCTTTAAGGGTTATCAGGTGGTTTGCCTGATCCTGAACTCCAGTCCTAAAGCTCCGGTTGCGAGCCAGCAGCTCTGCCGACACCAAGGCATACCGAAAAAGATCCCAAAGGAGCACCCCCTCACACCCACTGGGAAGTGCATCTACATGACACCATTCTGGATAGAATGAACCCCACAACCTTCTTATAAGAGCTTTTAGAACTCTACAAGTAGGTTCAGAAAATTTTGATGATGCTGTATTATGGAAATTCGACTTGCAGATCAGTTGTTCAGCACTGGAAACCAATCTAAAAGCTTCCTCAATTCGAAGTTCGGAAGCCTCTCTGCCCATTGTAGGTGGTGAATTCACATGTTTACTAGCACCAGAATTCACTTCAAGGATAGGAAGAAAAGAGTTTGCCAAACGCCGACAAACAGGGCAAAAGAACTCCCCCTATCAAATCAAATCAGTGTTGAAGTTGTCAGTCGTTTGTATTTTAGAAATGGTAAAATGAATTTGGACACCAACCATATCGGGATCCACGATATGTGCATCCTCAAACATATCTCCGCTGTAGTACCTGCATTACTCAAAATCCTGAGAATCGTGTTCGAAAATATAGTCTCCCAAGTAAATGACCTATATAGGAGTTTTTAAGTTTCTAGGTTTTGAAGTAAAAGACACACTTACCATACAGGAGCAGCCCCTACTTTACAGTTTCTCATATACATTGCTGGTTAAAATAAACAGAAATTACTAATTGTTCATAGGCGTTACGTTAAGGATAGCAATGGCTGACTCTGGATATAAATGACCAAAAAATGTAGGACACCCTCCAAAGGTAGCCTCTAAAATGCATTAGTGTTTTCTCCCATCACTCCTATAAAGAGTAAAATAACTACCAAAACATTCACTATACAATCTTGAGCAGGAATATTAACATGATCACTAGAAGATCACCTCTGTGAAAATGAAGAAAAGTAATCGTCCAGACAACCTTGATGTACACAATGACCACATGTAGACAGATGTAACCCAACATTGTCATTGATAAAAGTCCGATTCCATGGAGTATTTCCTTGTCTAAGCAACTCCTTCCAAATGAATCTCATCACCCTACTTTCAGAGCTTTCATGGGATGCCTCTGACGTAGGCTCAGATTGAACCTCGGAAGTAAATGAAATGTACCCTTCCAGCACTGTTACAAGAGCTTCATCTCTTAAATCTTCACTATCATGATTCGCCATAGTAATATTATGTTCCCACCACCTTGATTCATCCATCTCAATGTCTCTGTTACTTGCCTCTTCTGAGAGGTTTGTAGACTCAATAGACAGTCTGATTGAAGACTGATGAATGTCTCCAGCCCGCAAAGTTGAAGGACGCCGGTTTTGTATAGGATCCGAGATGTCTGATGGCATGTTTGTACCATCTGCCATTGCACCTTGAATAAATTGGCTAAGCTTAGTAAGGAAACTACCCTGCTCGCCTGAGGGCAGTACATTAGTCGGAATCCTTCTTTGCAATGACTCCATTTTCAAGTTTTTCCTCCATGAAGGAGCAGGTTTCTCGGCCAGAGCAAGCAGTCGTGATTTCTGTGGAAACATTGAAGTGAGAAAAGATAACAAAACCAACACCAAAACATGGCCCATTTTTACCTGTGCAAAAGTTAAAATACACAAGTGGCTGTTTGATCCAGCCTCACGACAAAGGACACAGACAGGTGCAACCATATCTTCAAAATCTCCCTTCTCTACCACCAATTCCCTGGGGCGCTTTCCATCTGCTTTGCTTGCTTCCCCTTTTCCTTTTCCAGAAAAAGTGTCAGTATCTGAAGATCCCAAGCTAGCGAAGCTCTCTTGTGCAGCCCTCATCTTAGCCTAAAAATTTAGCCAAGGGCAGTTAATTGCACGGATTATTAGGGAAATAAAGTTACCATGAATTCCTTACCATCGCGGCAGCTTGGTGTTCACGTGACTTGATTTTTTTCAGCTCGATGACACTGTTCTCATTACTGCTCCTTTCCTTGAAATATTCTGATCTATTTGATATGCTATGCAAAACATCTGGAACAATTGTTTCTATTTCATACATGCAGCCCCGATGCAACTCAGCAAATTTACGAAGCAATCCTTTAATAAGCATACTCACGCTGCATTGACTTGTATCATTTATGGTGCCAAAGGAGTTTTCAATTGAAACATACCTTTGCATAAGCATTATAAGCAAAGAGAGTGTACTCTGCTTTTCAGCCATCATAGTCCCATCTGCACCTCCTATACAAATCCGATTCATAGCTAAATCTAGAAGAGGGGGATTCTTTTCTGCACCAATACTTGTCGAACCTGAAGCTGCAATCTCCAATTTTGCCAAATTCTCTTCCTGACAAATTTCCAGCCCAAGCGAAAGGAGATGAAGGGCAGTGAAAAGAAGACTCTCCGGCGCACGTGAATCAGGAAGATTAGGAGAATATGCAGCATGGAAAAACACAGCCTGCAGCGTATCGTGTATCTCTCCAGATACAGCCACTAGCGCAAGACCCTGAAGTGGGGTGTAAGGTCTATGCCAATGTGGCAGCTGCAGAAAATCAGCCGGGTGTTTCAGAGCGTGAAGGTAGCGTTCCTCAGCAAATTGTAATTCTTTCAATGTCCATCTAGGATGGTACAGATCGAGCTCCTTCCAACATTCTTCTTTAAGGACATACTTTCCCTGTTCGGAGACAGAACGTAAGCATCTAATCCAAGCATTTATGACTTGTTAAAAGTAGCAGGCGTACCTGATTCACTCCAGAAGGTGCTTGGTAATTGGCTATGTCATCCAAGGTTTCCTGCAGTTGTTTGCCATGCAAACCAGGGGGCAAGGCCAGGACTAGTGCACTATGAGATGCGTCACTTATTGCCAATCTCTGGATCAGTTCACGCCTCACTATTCCCTTTGTTGACAGACCACAGAATCCACGTTCTGTTACAATTCGGATGATTAGGATCAGAAAGTCCCGCGCAAGAAAAGCTTCATATCTGTATCCATGGACCAATGTATTCCCACATAATTAGAAAACAAGCTAACTACCTGTATTATGAAGCGACAACAAATAAACAACTTAGTTTTATAGCCCTTTCAATAAGCAAAACGGAAAAGAAAAGTGATATCTTAGACCGATGATCAAAGTCAACATCATCTTGACCAATTTGCTGGTCTTTAACTCTAAGAGAGAGGTTGCATAGCTGCATAGAAGATCCTTGCAGGCATGTGCTTTCACGCCTACAAAATTCCTTCACAACTTGAATGATGCTTTGCTATATGAAAGGTTCAGCATGTCCCCTCTTTCACATACCATCTGTTAGCAGGGCGGAAAGCCGTTACATTGCCCATGCAAACCTTTGCAATTGTCATCATACCAACTTTTGCATAATTGCCATAAACGTCCTATGAAATTGTAATTTACGGAGGTTATTGCTGGGAGTATTTGGCAAAGTTGCTCCTCTGCAACATCTACTCAATTGATTGGCTATCAATAGGAGGTTCTTAAGAAAAATTGCATCAACCAATGGACTTTTGGGTTGCGCCCAGTCTCTTGATAGTGCCCCTGCGTCATTAAGGTTTACAATCAACTGGTCTTCACGCATTGGACATATGACTATCAGGAAAAAGGAGGCACTAGAAAAAACTTCCTGTCTTGGGTGTTTAATATGAATCAGCTGACCCGACATGATCTGGAATATTCATACACATCAAGGATATGGGTAACTCCAAGTAAGCTTCTCACCAAGATGCAATTTTACAGAGATCACTTTTTTGAGATCAGTAAAGATGGTTTCATCCAGACCCAGGGTATTTGAATATTCAACTAGCACATAAAGTGAGACATGGTATTGATCAGCTCAGGGTCTCATCTGATGAGCTTGAAATTGAGGCTGGCCCTGCAACCAGACCTAAGGTCGAGCCTCGAAGAGAATCTACAGTTTAAAGTCTCCTCTCACCAGTTTGAGATTGAGAGATGGCAAGTTGTTAGACCTAAGGCCAAAGACTCAAGAAGGACGTGCATGCCATTTGGTTGAAGTGTAATCTAAAAAACATTTTATCTCGGAAGCTCGGTGTATATAACATACTTAGCAGGTTCTACTGCCTCAAAGACAACATTCTTACCAAAGCTAATCAAATTGGCAGATCAGAATTTGCAGCTCTTTATCTTCAAGAAATGACTAAACTTAGCAGAGCTCTACTCAAGCAACAGGCTGTTTAAGCAGGTACACAATCATATGACAGCAGATTACCTCTTTATTCATCACTGACGCACAGAGCTATAAGCAGAGTGGATCTATAGGACTTTCCTCAGGGTTCTCTATAAAAGTTAAGTGAGGTGGAAAGAAAGGAAGGGAACAATATGTGCCACATTATACCTGGATGATGTGCATTACTTGCTCCTAGCTGTCCATAGTTTGAAATTATATTACTGGTTTCACAGTCTTCCATAGACATTACTCTTTTTCTAACGGTTTTTCTGCTCACATGCCACAATTAATGAAATATGATGTTCTAATCTCCTTTATCTCTGATAGGATTAGTAAGCATCAAATGCAACACCATGAGCTTGGGTAGTCCCACCCAAAGTGGCTGTTGAGAAGGCTGAAAACAACAATTCAGCACAGTCCCAGGCCAAACAAGTTACATACACACCTGCATAGGCCCAGCTGCTATGAAGCACTAAAGGGAGAAAAGAATATTACTTAAAGCTATTCCTTGTGGCCAAAAAAGAACCAACCAGTATCATAACACATTAGAAGCTTTACATACTCGTACTTTCTCATCTTTTCTATATTAACCAGTACTTTTAGCACGACAAATTCAAGTTAAGATTTATATTCACTTATTGTACACTAATAGAAGAAATGAGTTAATTGACATACTCATTGGGACGTGAAAGAGAGAGCAAGAAATAATCCGTAAGACCAAAGCGTGAAAGTATCCTCCCAATAAACTCTTTTGTAGGAACTATTACTGCACAGCACTGCAGCATAAATAGATCAAGCTCAAGACTACCTTCACCTCTGCAAAAGATAAAGCTTCAGAATAAAAATCTCTTAATAACAAAATGGAACAGAGCACTCTCCATGATTGGCACCATATAGTTGGCCTCGAAGAGTACGTACATATTCCAAGATGGTAGAAATGTCAAGTTCAAGTGTCACCTTACTAACGATTCTAATCAACCAGCACAAATTACTAACCACCGTTGGTTTTCCCGCAGCCCATAGCAAGCATAACAAGTAATTTTTCTTTCACAGGATTAAAAAAAAAAAAAACCCAGAAAAGGAGGTACATAAATCATATCTAATCAAGATATCTCTCATACCTGAGCTCTAAACCTGGGTTGGCAACTGGTCCATGTCTCCTAAGAAACAAGAACGAAGATTCAATGAAGACACGAGATGGGACAGTGACGTGAAGGACAGCAGGGACAAACATAAAGCAATGCAATGGATGTGAAAAGAACAAACAATTGAGATTACCACTGAAATGAACGGTAGATGTTGGATAGATCTCTAATTGACCTCCCATTTCTCCGCCACATACCAGCCTGTACTTGCGAACATAACACCTGAAGCCGCAGGGGATGTTCCATCAATATTGCTGCGAAACCAGGTCCCTGAAACTTTTCTGGGAAAAACTGGGATAATGTAGATACAGATAGCATACTTCCATCCAACCTCGCTTTTTTGTCATAATCCTGAAGAGTTTTGTGCAACAGAAATGCAAGCATTCTATGGAGTGGAATGTGGAAGGAGACCTCTTGCTTGCTTACATCAAACTTCAATATTGGCCAGTCATGTTCCCAAGTAAGAGCACAAAAATCTGATAGAACTAAAGCATCAGTGCCAATCCACCAATCTTCCTTCGTGGATTCAAATAAGTTTGAAGGCTCTGACATGACTGTTGTACCAATATCAGTTTCCACTATTACATTACTCAGACCGCATGCTGTTGCCTCTGAGCTCCTGTTATTGAGGACTAACTGGTTATGTTCGGGTGTTCTAGATAATCTGCTTGATTCCCTTGATACATCCATAACCAACCACGCATGTAAAACATGAGTGCACTCGGAAATGAGATAAAGCAGCGTAGCAGACAAACGAATATTGTCTGAGAGAACAATTTCATTGTCCTGTTGATCAACTAGCTCAGAGTGTTTACTGACATTTAAGTTAACATCAGAAGACACTAAAGTACCTGGAGAGCAAGGGGCATTTGGCGACCTACCTTTTCCATACAGCTCATTTGTACATGTCGCTCCAGCCACGAGCAGTGGATGGACATTCGCAATTGTGGTTTCCAAACGCCAAGCGAATTTCCAATCATTTTTTTCTTCTTCAATGTGAGTATTAGCTATCCTGCGCTGAGGATGCATGCCCTGAATATAAGCTAGAAAATTTAACCATGCTCTGCATAAATCAGGGCGTCTGGAAGCTACGTATTTAGCCACCTTGGGGTGTTTCATCACATAATCTATATCATCCACATGGAATATCAACATGTCAACGTTCACTCTGGAGACCTGCACAGGGGGAGAGAACTAATGGTGAGCAAAAACATAGAATGCAATGTTTTGTTAACATAAAGGGATGATGTACCATGATATGCCCGTCATCATCAGCACATAACAGAAACAACTCCTTTAGAACATAAAACAGCACATCAAGCAGTCTGCATTCCAGTACCAAGCGATGTGTGATGGTTGGAACAGTAAAGATCTGAACTGAGAAACTGGTACGATTTTTGTACTCTCTTTGCATAAGTTGAGCATTTGTAGAGTTACTTAACAAGTGTTTTTTGAGAAAGTTTGGGTAAAATGAGATATATGCTGTTGCAAATTGATACTTGAAGTCAGAATCGCCCATTAACTTGCAGAGTAACTCGTGCAGGTCATCACCAATCTGCTTTGGTAAGAAATGTTCAGCCGCCAGCAAAACTTCTATTAGGCTATTCCCTTGCATCCCAACCATTTCTGCTGCAAATTTAAGCATGCTCTCACTGATATTACAGAAGTCGAACAGCAAACTTGTCGCAGCTAATGTTGCTTGTGAGGCCGACATTTCCTCTACTGCCATTTCATCCCATTTCCTAGGCTTGTTCTGTGCAAGCAAGCTTGCTTCTTGCAAACTTTCTTTCCAATAAGTTAAAAATGCTTGAATTACCAGTTTTGCATGAGCCTGAAAGTTTGGAGGAAGTGGTGGTGCATAGCCAAGACCTCTGTGATTAGAACAAAATCCAGATTCCTTCCAGGCAGTTATATCTCCACAATCGCAGCAACCCCCAGCACGAGTACGCATTGTTGAGTAATCATGTGAACTATGGTCACCAGCTTTAAAACAGGCGACACATATAACACAGTCTGGATCACGCTCACATGTTCGGCACCGATACGCTATCTCATTATAACCCCAAACAGTCCCACAGACGCTGTGAGATTCTCCTACTTGTTTCTTTATCTGCATAATGACAGATTCTGGTTCACCTCCAAACGTAGCCCACCTTAACCAATTAATTGCCTGATGACAATGTTTGTACAGAATGGCATACGATACTGATTGTACTTTGACATATTCTGGCAGTGTGAGCAGGGTAGAAACTACAGAGCGAAGCTTTTCGGGATGTTCCTCCACATATTGTACAAAGCCTAGCTTTCCCCTTTCGATATATGATCCAGGTACACCCACTTGCAAAAGCCTCTGAAAGACAAAGGGAAACGGATTGATTTGCATTCCATATTCTCCTAATTGAGAATACATTTTCCAATACATTAATCTACATGAAAAAAGAGCAACAAGAGAGAGGTGACAAGAAATAACAAAGCATCGAAGCTCTAATTAACGTATTTCAAATATTACTGCCCGATGCCTGATTCGTAGACTGAGACAATGCCTATGGATGGTCTACTATGACCACCTTAAACAATAATTTAGATCTCTTCATCCTTTAGCACTCACCAGTTCATGTATAAGCAGAGTCATTAATGTGTTAAATTTCTCTACACCCACCAATAAATATAGTGTCCTGATCAAGCTTCTACATATGTATCTCAATACGGCAGAACTGGTCAAAGAATCAACACAAGCAAATTGAGAAGGAAAATTATGTCCGCAGTTTATTCATTTACAAGGCCAACATATGACCTCCTAGATACCCCAAAAAAAAACAAATTGTGAATTAAATGCCACACACTACACAATTTCTTCATAAAAAGCATACAGCAGAAATAGTAGGCATTCAGAACTCACTGCTAAGATATGATCCTCCGGGGGTTCCATACTGGAAGAGGACCCTTCATTGGGACTAGCCTCCTCAACTTCTTCCTCATTCATCTGTTCAGATGATAATCAAACATGAATAGAAAGAATCAAGAGCTACCGAGTAGATCCCTCGGTTACTTATCATATCTCCTGTACCCTTCTGTCTGAATTGGGAGTCTTTTTGGACTAATTTCGGAATAGTATTTACTTGGGACCCCTATGAATTCTAGGTGGGAGGAGAACTGGTAATAGTGACAAAACCATCCACTCCGGATTTGTTAAAGTTAGGGGTGACTACCTGCCTAGATTCAACCTGTAATCTATCCCCATGCCGTGTGACAGCATTGCATAACATTCCTTGAATTTATTTTTAATTTTTTTAAGGTAAGAGTAGGTTTTTCCATTAGCCAGAGAAAAACATACAAGTTCTACTAGAGCAGCAGAAACAAAAGTTCAGGAAACCAAAATAGTAGAACTTGACAGAATAGTAAATAGAGTAATAATAATCCAAGTTTGAGAAGAGAGAGAAAATCGAGAATGAGTCAGATATAGGAATGTCTCATAATTTGGAACTGCCTTTGTGACCTGTAAAACATGCATCTTTGAAAATGTTTAAACAAGTTAGAGATTTGGATTTGAACAAAAGATGTGTGGATATAGTAGGAATGGTAAACTCGGAATAGGTATAAATAGGAAGCAAGGGATTACAGCTAGTCTTTGGGAGCCGCGACTGCGATCCCTTTGACCTTATATCACGTACGCCGAAACTCAGATAATACTTCAGTATCATCCAAAATCGTCAGTATTTATGTGAAGATGTGGCTAACTAGAAGCATAGCATTTTATTTTGTGGTCAATTGTGTTGCCTGATTGCTTTTTTGCTTCTACGGTAGGGCGACCATCCACAAACTACCATGTACACTCCCCTGACAAGCTATTTGGAGCAAAACAAGACTGTACGGTTTCTTAAATTAATGAATTCGTGCTTGATAATGGGTAAACCCAAGGGAATCTTGATTTTTGCGAGTTCCTCTTGTAACTCCAAGGGCACATGTGCTAGCAGATTGGCAGGATTAAGGGGAGCTGCTTTTGTAGGTAGGGAGGCAGACACATCATTCAATAACTCCACCTCAGCTGCTATATTGGGATAAGTGCTCTTGCGAGTAGACGGTGACGAAGAGCTCGGCTCTGCCACACGCTGCTGGGCGCGTGTGGTGGCGTGCACATTAGCCAACATGCGACCTTCTACAGCTTGCATAAGTTTGAGAATTCTTTCACGGACCTTGGGCATAACATGTGGCTAGTTTCTCCAAATCTAGGGCAAAATGCACAATCTTGGTAGCAAGAACCACATCAACTGCAAATGCTTGTTGTGTATCCTGAGGAACCAAGGCATAAGGGCAAGGACCCCGTGCCTGGCATGAAACGATGCCAATCCAATTGGAAGGCTCAGGCTATTGTTGCCTTGATGGAGCCCTAGCTTGGTGGTCGACTGTACTGGGGCCGTGGCCCTCGTTTGCCATTGGTGACCTAGAGTTGATATGTTGTAAGTCGAACAGACGTAGTTTGGTTTGTACTAGGAAGTTGAACTTGTACTGGAGGGAGCTGAGGACACATAGAAGTAGTGTGACCCCATTCATGACAGTGATAGCACCGAACTTTAGCAGGATCAAAGGGCTGGCATAAGGGCTGACCCCGTGACTTTTGATTCTGTTGATGTTGCTGCTGATATTGCTGAGGTTGTTGATACTGCTGAGACGTGGTTTGGACTTGAAAGACCATCTTATGCCTGAAGGGCGTGGGATGGGCTTTTGTGCATTCCTTCATGTCGTGATTAGCCATGTTGCAGCCTTTTCAGAAAGGAGGACCATTTGAAGAGTTACACTCATTTGCCAAATGACCTTGATAATTGCAAATGTGGCACCAAATTTAGCTACGTTGCTGTTGATTTGCCAGTTGTGGTTGCACTGAATTTTGTGGAACCAAAACCTGTTGCACAAAGGGAAGATCCGTAAGAGGAACACCACGGGTTGACACATTGACAGAGTCATTGACAAGGTCAATGGCCTGCTTCAGAGAAGTAGAGCACATGTATTCTGTCATAATACGAATAGATGGAGGCAGTCCTTGGAGAAACCAAACAAGGATTCGACTTTTGGTAGAATACTAATTAACTTTGCTGACTAAAATCAGCATACAATCAGCAAAATCCCGTGCAAACTCAGTAGGTTGCTGACGGAGATCATTGAGTTGCTTTAATAACTGTTGTTCATCAGTAGGACCATAATGCTCCAAAAAGGCTATCACATGTCATTCCAATTTTGTTTTCAGTGGCTCTTATTAGCCATGATCCATTGATGTGGTGCTCCACGCAGCGTGGTCGAAAAAATGTGGAACTTTATTTGAGGTTGAGCGTGTCCATTGAGCATGGCTAGAGCTTCAAATTCTTCCATATGAGCTTTCGCGCTTTGCTCAATCATAGGTTTGCCTTTAGCGGTACAAAAAGTAAGAACCACGATTCCACTATTTTGCCATTATTCTTTGATTTTGAACTCTACCAAAAGTGCTAACCCCATTTTCCACAGGA
>JAANSK020152785.1:0-15193 GCA_011763485.2 Isoetes engelmannii
TGAAGCCAGAAGACAAACGCATCCATCAGGCCCGAGCGCCAGGCGCCCAGGCGCTCAGGGAAGGCGGCACTCAGGGAGGGCGGCGCTCAGGGAAGGCGCTCAGGGAACCAGATGTTCATCTCTTTGTGCTTTATAATGAGATCTAAACAAATTGTATAAGGAGAAACCTCATGCAGAAATCCATAATTGAGCTTATACAAACCACCAAGGATCTTGTTGAAGATTTGGAACTCATGAAATGGAGATCTAAAGCCTCATTTCGACTTGTTCGCGTTTGGGAGAGTGCCGACGATCACAGAATCTCGGAATTAAAAGAAAAATTTAAAGTTTCACTATCCCTGACTGCTGCAGCAGAGCTCAAGAATATAAGAGGTCGGCCATGGCACCATTGTGCAAAAATTGATTCCCACAAAGAATTGTACCATAACCGACTTTAAAGGCTACTTCAACCCCAGAGAAGCAGCAAATTATCCTTGCCCAAATTGCGTGAAGGTGGTAAAGGCAAGTCAATTTGTGAGCTACTTACATAATGTGTTTTAGTATCACAACTGACAAGCTCCTCGTCAAAGGTGCAGTGCCATTTTCGTAATTGCCATTCCATTCGTTGGAAAAACATTCTTTGGAAAAGAGATAGTAAAGCATCATCTTTGCTTCTCAAAGGAAAAATGTCTTATGCTAAGTCAGCACTCACTTAATTAACATAGAATGGCATCGATCCGAGCTATCGGATTGAGATTCTAGAAGGAGATGAGCATGCATGCATTGCATGCATTTTCTAGTTGGGAGATCACTATTTAGGACGTGGTTCTTCATCAACATCTCATTGACGATTCCTCGTCTCTCTCAGCAGTACATTGCTCTCTTATCTTTGAAACCATGCAGAGGAGGGGCTTCTCTCTGCTTGGCTTGAACAATTTGGCATAATCTTTTCAGGCTACGGCATGTTCTTTCCTGGCTTTACCTCTTCTTTGGCTTTAATCCTTTGACCCTCGTCCTCGACCCCATTTTGATGATTGAAGTTCTCTTTTTTTCGGGAGTTTTTGTCATTTTCATGCGAGCCCCATTCTAGAATTGCATTGATCTGAGCCATCGAATCGAGATTCTAGAAGAGGGCGAGCATGCATGTCTCGCATGCATGCATTTTCTGGTTGGAAGATAGTTATCTAAGGCGCGGTTCTTCATCAACATCTCATCGGTACTTCCTCGTCTCTCTCAGCAGTACATTGCTCTCTTATCTTAAACCCCCCCCCTCCCTTTCCCCCCTTTTTCAATCTATTGTTATTGTATTTGTCGCATGGCACGCGTGACCAGCCCCTCGCTTTTCGAGGTCTTGTGGCATGGCACACCTGGACAACCCCTCGCTTTGAGGTTTTTTCTTTTTTACTCTTGTGTTTTTAGTGTTGGTGATGTGCAGGTACAGGTTAGCAAGCAGCAACACCTTCAACTTCTCCATTCGTGGGTTTCTTGGGAGCGATTTTTCAGCTGTATATTTGTCAAAGCCCCTTGCCGAAGGCTTATCATTAAGGTTTTTTCTCTAAAGCTCAAAAGGGCAGGGTTTTTAAATCCCGATGATAAGCTTTCGGGGGGTACAAAAACCAGCATCTATTAGCATTGTAATTTTTGGGGTCCAAGTTATATAATTGGATATTCCCTTTATTTTTTCTTTGTGGTAGTCCCGAGGGGTTCACCTATATAAGATACATATATGCCATGTGGGTGCTTGGGGTAATAAAAAAAAACCCATCTTCTACGCATACCGGAGGCAATAAAACAACATTTTTTATTGGTATAAGAACCTTATCAAATACAAAAAGGGTAATAAAAATCCCTTTTAAAAATCCCCTTACGGTATTATACATACTCAGAAGGTAATAGAAAAAACCTTATGGTACACTCACATGGTTCATACCACATACACCGCACGTGTGCGGCGCTACCCACTATCCACCATTGTAGAAAAATGCTAAGAGATGAATGAGAAGCCTATTTGTCGTTTTCATGCAAGCCCCATTCTAGAATTACTTTATTCATGACTATGATGCACCTTAGTCAGCACAGTAGATTGCATGTCCTCTTGAAAAAGCGATGGATGTCTTGCAAAGAATGAAGAGAAAGGTTGATTAAGATACTGCTTAAGATGCACAGCATTAGAAAGAAAAGAACTATCTGGCAACACCAAAGAATGTACAGATGTAGCCAGTTCCTTCTCCTTGAAACAACAAAGGAGCAGCGCGTATAGCTATCCCTATCCTTCACTGCAGCCCTTGGCTTCACGATGGCTTCAATAACTTTCACAATTTCCATAGTCTTAATCTGAGACGTCAACTGGTATGTGCATGAGCGCGGTCGACCTCTAGTTATTTGATATAATCAAGTCATTAGCCTTCTAGCTTCTACAGCCCTGACTCTTCCCCACTCTTTTGGAAATGACTTCATTGTGCACAATGCTGCAACTATCCCAGACATGCCCATATGAGATGAGAAAGCCTGAGACAAGATACAATTACAGGCAACTTGAAACCCCACGTCCTACATGTACTTGATATTAAGCTTAAAATAAATTTTGGTTGGTCTGTAATAATTAGCAACATAATTAGATAGGAGTTGCGGACTATCATCAGACACAGAGTTATCTAGAAGATTTGAACATCAGCAAAGCAGCTGCATGAGCATTAAAATATCATTTATCATGCATTAACAGGATTTTTGCAGGAGGCTTTGCAGAGCATGGAGACAGAAAGAGCAATTTTTGGGCTGTTTTGATGGCCGAAATTTGGAGCATCTTCTGACCTCTTCTGAAAAATTTATGGTCTAGGAATTTAGGTCCTCTCTCCTATAGTATCCTTTGGAGAAGAAGTTGAGAGAGGCCCAAAGAGTACTAGGCCCAGAGTCTGGACTGCTACTCATGGATTGGAGAAGTGATAGCAGCTCTGGACTCGACTGTATGTGTATAACCATTTTTTATCTTTTGAATACAATACAGAACTTTCTTGCCTTAAAAAAAAAAAAAAAATTGGAGCATCATATCTCGGCGACCAGAGATCCTTTTTACATGATTTTTCTTTTGCTGGAAAGGATTTGAAATCAGCTTTTCGGATTGGGTCTGATCAGGCCAAAATTTATTCGTACGATGGAGATATGACAGAAAGAGTGATGCTGGGTCAGAATTGACTGCATTATGTAACTTCTTCTGCAATTTGGTCCTTGGAGCGCGAAGCCGATCCTTTGAGGCGCAAATAATTGCAAAGGGGGCAGCGGTCCATGCATGAAGCAATTCTCACGTGGTGTTTTTCACTAATCTACTTGTGATTTCATAGGCTGTGATTAGATTCAAGCATGCTATTGGATTGAATTGAAAAGAGAATCAAAGGTTAAGTTTCTTATGATGTAGTAGTATTTGTGTGTAAGCTTTTGAGCTATGGTTGAGATACTTAGAAGGAAGAGAAGAAGCATGATTCTTGTAGGGAATATGCCAAATTTGGGCTGGATGTGGTCAAAATTGCTGGGAAAGGGCTGATTTGGGGTCGAATTGATTGTGAATATGAACAATCGATGCATTGAGAATCTTCTCCGATGATGCCGGATTTGGAACGAGTTGTTTTCTTGTTGATTATATTGCTCTTGTCGTATTTGTGTCTTATTTGTGTCTTTTTTCCACTGTCTTGTTAACACATTGATATTTAAGTGTAAATGAATATAGAAGGAGTTCAAAGGGAAAAACATGGAAGTATCAAGGGGCTTGGATATCGCAAGGACCCTTTATCAAGGAAGTACATGCAAGTTGCAAGAGATTTAGTAGACAAAGGATGAAAATATGTAAGAAGTTGTATTGCTTTGAATAACACGTAATAAAGAATAATATGTAATTAAGATTAAGAACTCTAGAAGATTTGAAAGTTGGTCTTTCTTGGCTCATGGAGATGGAGCTCATGCTAGGAAATAGCCTAGTACAAATATTAGATAGAAACAGTCATCCGACATTAAAACTATAAAGTCTGCAATGTGGTTTTGGTCAGCTCATAAATTGATTGTTAGCTAAGGAATTGAGTTTTTATTATGAAATAATAAAAAATATAGGTAAGGGAATTAATATCGATATTGGCATGAGATTGAATCTTAGACATGTTCTAAGATTGAGATGCGTCCACAAAGGTACAAAGAGAGTGAGAAACTTAGGGCTTTTGAATATGGCATGGAGCATAGATAGATAGCCTAAAATATGTAACTGTAAGTTGTCTAAGTTGTTGCACTATATTTTATCAAGAGCCTTGTAGCTAATGGATTCCATGTATAAATTGATATAAGATTTTGCATTCTTTATGGAGAAAATGGCCGTGGTATAATTATATATAGAGGTTAGTACCTCTATTTGCTAAGAGAGTGCAGTATGTGTTGGTCTACATCAATATGGCCGCTATGTTGTGACTTCCTCGACAAGTTTGAATTGTTAGCATGATCTTCATCAGTAAGCTAACTACTTCGACATAGGTAGGTCGTATGGACAACCTCGGCTTGTTGCAAGGGTATGGTTTAGGCACATGTTTAGTAAATATTCTAAGGAACCTCGCATGTCTTGGTCTTTGGTATTTCTTCACAATGTCTTGGCATTTGTCTATGTACTTGGATCCTCCGGGGTCGGGCTTCCAGGTTCGGTGACCTGGGTTGTTCTGACATGACCCATGTTCTATGTTCTATGTATTTGTGCTCTGTGACACCGGGCGTAGTTCTTCTAGCAAGGATGCTACGTCAGTACTCTTGTGAACTGCCATGGTAAGAGGTCCTCTAGTGTCAGACGTGAGCTGGGAAGGGTATGCGCATACGGGGTTCACCCCACCACTCGCTATAGAGCTTGGAATGTAAGCTGGCTGGGCAATTGCTGCTAACGGGGCTTGTATGTAGGCTGGCTGAGCTACCCATTGTCCCGAAGTTATGTGTCATGATGGTTTGGTACTTTGACTATGTTCTTTGCTTCTGATGCTCCTATATTGTATTTCATTGGATTATATTATCATTATCTAGCACTTCACTCACATAGGATCTTGTGTATTTGCTTGTGCTTATGTTCTTATTATCCAAGATTTCCAAGATTTTCTATGCATGCAGCAGCTATGGGATCCCCACTTAGTCACGAGGACTAACCCTTAAGTGCATGTGCAGTGAAAAAGCAAGGTGATGCTTGGGCCAGTGGCAGCGGTGCAAGTCGAGATCGTGGTTGAGTTCTACAGGAGAAGCCTCTGTTTGATTGCTCAGTTGTGAATGTATTGAGGATAGTGTTTTCTCTGAGATATTATAGTATCTAATAATAGATATTAATCTTTGATTATTACTGAATAAGAAGATTCAATTCTTCACCATATTGATTTGTTTGTCACCTTAACCTAGAATTGTGCAAGTTTGACAAGATCCTGAGTTGCCAGGAGGGTCAACTCAGCAGGCTCGTCACAGTATTGATCTCCATTGGTCTCTATAAGCTGACACTCATGGAAAAGGTGTAACTGTTGTTCTCCCTCGAACCCTTGCACCACTTCATATCGTTGGCCGCTTCTGTCTCTTTCGAACTCTACCAGACTAAAGTCTCCAACCAACAATCACGCAACCTGCTTAGACTTATTTTGTGAAAGATAGGAACTGGTAGGCATGGAGCAATCATGGCAACGCTTTCTCACCATTTGCAAATAATTGTATAGCTTCTATCATGTAGTCATTGTCTAGTGAAATATAAATTTAACAATCGACATTGACAATTTGTGAGCTACATACATAATGTGTTTTTGTATCATATTTGGCAAGCTCCTAGTCAATTTTGTAAGCTACTTACATGATGTGTTTTATCACAATTGGCAAGCTCTAGCCAAAGGTGCATTGCCATTTCCTTTATTGCCATCCCATTCGTTGGCAAATTATTTTTTTAAAGAGAGATGGTAGAGCATCATTTTTGCTTCTCAAAGGGAAAATGTCTTATGCTAAGTCAATATTCACTTAGTTAACATAGAATTATTTTATGTGTGACTTTGTGCATGGTATACTTTTCTTTTTTATTGCATTGATGGCTATGTCCTATACATATATTCTACTTAACATACTTGGTCAAATAGAACATAGAAAAACGCATTCAGAATGATCAATTTGCATGACTAAAATAAGCAATTTAATCTACCAAAGAAACTTGGTCTCCCACCAATCTCTTTAGAATTTGGATGGAAAGCAACATTGTCGCGTCGATCAATACTTAAACAGTTGTGTTAGTAAAATCATTACATAGATTTACCATTTTTAATATCAACAGCACCTTCATGTCAATGCCAGATTGTCATATGCTTGCACTGTAATTCTTTAAGCCATTTGAGCACATGCTTCATTTACCAAAAAACTAACCAGTTTTGGTCAAATGCAGTCCTGTCATTTGTATAATGCCCAGATTCTCAAAAACTGTAAGTTCTTCCTGAGATTCACGTGTAATAGATGATTGCTTCACACGAAATCCTGTAAAAATGAAAAACAAAGATTCTAAATTTGACTCCAGTTCTCTCCCCTTCCAAGGAAGAAAACAGTTAAAAATTATATGGCACAAGGACCCATCAATGCTTTCCAAATTTCCGCCAACACAACGGAAAACGAAATACAACACAATACTCAGGACCATGCTAGCTCGTTTGGGTTCATATACAAAATACAACACAAAGAGAAACTGAACTAGTTTCTCACTGGAACATACACACATATCTGCTGCCAGTCCATCATGTCCTACTAATTAATAAATTTAATAGCTCATAGTAAAAACAAATTTTTTGAGTTCATAAAGCACATGCAGGTGCCCTTTTTTCAATATTTTTAGCAGCCCACAGGGTTACTTAGAATGTAATATTTCTAAAATACAGTTTACAGAATACAACTATATTTAATATCGCAATAGCAAAATAGTTTTAATTGCTATTGTACAGCAAGCCATGAGGATACTGGTTTCCCCAAAATACAAAGGCTTAACCGCTGCTATCTCTGCTACTTCAGACTTCCCCTTGTGCGACAACGGAGAATTTCCAGATGCAACAAAATTCAAGCCAACAGTCTGGATTACCATGATTGTGAAGACAGCCCATTAGGAATGGATAGAATTGTTAATCTCCTCACAGATGTCATGAAATTCCTACAAAATCCAAAAACGTCGCATCAGATTTACATAGCTTCCCTTCTGGTCATTCACCATCTACTGCAAAATGCATTTAAGTGTAGCATGTTACCCTGCTACTAAAGACATATTTTAAAAGATGATCACGAAGAATACCAGTCTCTCTCAGACCATTGTCCACAGAGCAGGAGACCTCAGAAAACAGTTCCAGCACGTAATAACAAAAAAATAGATAAGAAATTCAAAAGGAAAACCAGATATGTACCTGTAAGGCTCGCCTCCAATGTGGATGGTGGAACCTTCAAGATCCTTGTACACAACACGACCTGACAATTTTGTCTTTTCTATGTTGAACATACTTGACAACTGGTTGTAAAGCTCCTCATATGTTGTGAACAATGAAAGGTCAAGTGTCCGCCCAACCTCTTCACTTTCCATAAATATTTTGCAATGGATCAGACCATCTCCAGTTTCTTTATCGAGCACATCTTTTCTTTCTGAATTCAACATGCTTGCTTGCTCTTTCATCCATTTCATGCTTCCTATCTCGTTTGTCAAATCCGACTCACTGCTATCTCCTTGACAAAGGCGTAAATCAACACATCTCTTTCTTGAATTTGGAGAGTTCTTATGAACTTTCTCCTGCGAATCAGATTGACTGTCCTCAAAAGATGAGTTGACACTAAGTTGCATCAAAGGGGAGCTTTCTTTAACCTGTTGAAATGAGGTCCCTTCTGAAGAGCTGCCTCCAGAGCTTTGCTGCTGTTGGCCCTTTGTTATACTGTTTGGATCTATAGCTTTGCCAAATAACAAAAATGTAGAGCTCTTGTTATTGGTGCTTCCATTCCAGCGGTTTTGACCAATGTTGTTTGTTGTAATCTGAGGATTACCTGTCAATATTGTAAAATTTGGGTGACTTCCCTGAACTCCTATGGAATCATGCTGCAAGAAGTTACCAAGTTTTAAATCTGCAGCATTGTGATTGACCACACTGGTCCGTTCCATAGGGTAAAGACTATCCAAATACATTCCAGCCTGATAACTCTTTGGCTGACTGTCGGACAAAGTAAACCCATAGTATCTCTCATGCCTGGCTCCCTGCATGCCTGCAGGAATATCATTTGAAAGACCCTGCCAAGGATTCATTTGCCCCAATAGACTGTTGGCAAGTGTTGCCATTGGCAAACCCATAAACCCATGTCCTTCACCGAACTGAAGTTCAAGAGGCTGTGAAGCACGGAACTTCTTTTTTGGTAAGGAAAAAGGCGGAAGCTGCATTGGTAGCGTTGAGACTAGCTCTACCTGCCAAGGACTTACACGATTGACACCTTGCAGCAGATCTGGCTCGTCCCAAGTGACCTAAAAGAACAGATATCAGCAATGATCCAATAAACCTTTCTAATATCTATACATACAGATGTAAGAGCAGATCCAACACCTCTCCACCTCATTCACAATCAGGCTATGTTAACATCTACAGGTCGATGATTGTTAGATAGGCATTCCTAATATGTGTCAAAACAATCTTCCCAACCTGAAGGAATTTTCTCATGGTTAAGATTCTAAATTGAAATAAGAACACAGGCCACAGGAAGTTTTCATGAAGTGGATCCTCGATAACAAGCATTGCAAGAGGATACATCACAACCTTCTTAACCTTGAAATCCTAAAAGTGAATCAAATAATAATCAAGACACAATTATAAGGATTTTAAGTAGCAGGAATCCTCTATCAAACATCAAGAAACTCAGATGCTACTAGAACAGTTTTCAAGACAAATATAATGAAGTTTACCTGCAAAATCCGCCATGGAGACGTGGGCCATCGAATGGGATCTGCTGGTTGCACAGCAGATATAGTACCCATAAACCAGCTGATTCGAGAAGAATCCTCGGTCTCGAATGCCATCTTGAACCTCATTCCAGGGTACCAGCTATGTTCTATGGAGGCTCTAACAGTAGCAGCTTTGACACAAAATTCAGCAGTGCTGGCTCTAGGATAATAAACAACCTCAAAGGGTTGTCCCATGGAAGCAAGATTAGCAGCCTCAAAAACAGACTTAGAGGTAACCCTTGCGCGATTCCGAGCAAAGTTTGAGCTGCCAGACCCAGGGCCAGAAGATCTGCCATTGCCATTTAGACCAAGGGTTCCATCAGCATGAAGAAGCTCAGAATAACTGCCATCAGGAGACTTAAGCTCCCATCTAGAAGGGCGCTGTGGAGGAAGGCCTGATTGATTGGATGAATGCCATGAAACAGAATCAGACCCCCCTGCCGTTCTCATTGAGCGCCGGACTCCAACACATAGCTCCCCACTTGCACTTCTTAGAAAAACAATGGCATCTCCAGCAACAAGTTTCTTCTGATTCACAAATGTGCTCCATCCAGTAGTAAGCAGATGCCTTCTAGGAGTCCCTCTATATATATGCCTAAATTTCCAAACCTCCCCATGAACATCTTTGGCCAAAACAGTCTGCACAGGAGGATCAACAGAGTAATCAAGCCTTGGGAATATAGTCTCTGCACAATACCTTGGAACAGAAAACCCCCCACCATTGTTTGCATCACTCTGGGTTAGAGTTTTGGCGAAGGATGCCGGTTTTTCCACAGCAGGAGGAGATGGGGGCTCATCTTCTTCCTGCCCATTTCCAATGCCATACGGATTCTCTGGCTGAAGCCTAATCTTTGCATAAACCTCATCTGTTTCTGCATCGGCCAAAAAATTTACAGAAATAATCCGGCAAGGGATGCTTCCTGATGGCCCCAAGTTGCGAGGGTACTCCGGCGGGGATGCAGCTTGCTCTCCATGACCTTGAGGAAAATATATTACTTTCGCACCCACGGGAGGTAGCTGCACCATACCTCCGGCACATGCATGCCATAGCTGAGAATCCAGACCTTTCTTATCCTTCATAGCATTAGGAATGTCTGCCGGACCTCCACCACGGTCACGAACCCCTGCAAACCCTTTCCCAACTGCTGCCGGATCCGCCTTATCCATTCTCATTACGCCACCAACCAGCATACCAGGGCTTTGCCCAGGCATTCCAGCCAGCGGGGGTGGAGCAACTAAAGGAGCAATTTTGGCGTATCTGACAAGAAACAGGGCTTCACCAAATCCGGTGATCAGAAGCAAAAAACAGCTCAAATTTCTGGTTTGAAGCAGAGTTTAAGCAGATCGATTATTTGAAATGCCAAACCGGAAGAACGGGCTCCCTTCTCACCTGCGCAGCATCAAATGCTCTAAACCCATGAAACCCATGAAGGCCAATATGATGCTGAACTGAGAGGCAAGAGACAAACCCACCTGAAATCAATGTTGGAGCACCGGGATAGAATATCTGGAAGCAAAAGGGTAATGGAATACGATATGGGCGGTAGCGGAAGAGGCCATGATCTGAAGGTGAGCTATGGAAATGGCTGAAGGCAGAGTGAGAGGGCGGAAGAAGAGGGCGAAGGATTGAGCAGGTGGGATGAAGATTTCAGAGAAGGAATCCGGCGGATAATCGCTGCAAGAGGCTTGGCCGATCGGCTAGAAAGGGCTACGGACATGACAACTAGAACCAAGAACACGAAGAAACCAAAATACACTCTTCCTTAGTTGAGAGAACAGGCAGACACAAACAAACCAAAAGAGCACCGGGAGGACAGGCCGAGCCGGTTTTCGTGGGACCGCCTTGTGGGGCCACCGGCACGCGGCGGTTCCGGGCACTCTCCGACCCACCGCCCGTGCGGCTTGACTTTGATTCGGGCAGCTCGGGCAGCGCTGTTTTAGGACTTCCCATGTGGCCGTGTTTACGGCAGCCCTCAATGGAACTACGTATTGCCGCCCACTTCGCCTTTCCACTGGTTCCTCCTGTACTGTACTTAATGTTTTGTTTTTGCTTTTGTGTTTCTTTTTTATTTCCCACTTGGAATTAATTATTATTGTTTGTTATATCTGTACATGTTATGTTCCTGTATACAGTAAATTCTTCTCCTTCTATGTTCTTATCCATGGTTCTTATTCTTCACATTGGTTTTGTTGTTAGGTTGTCTACCTCTCTCTCCTATGTATTTTGCTCACTGCAATGTAGACTACTGTCTTTATGCAGGTTCTTGCGTCAAAGCCCGTCTTGGGTGACCCGTCTATCGCAAGGGGTCCTCCCTATCTCTGCTTGTCCTCAAGTACATCCAGCTGTGCTCAACTGTCTGCGACAATTGAGCATAGTCGGAGGAGAGATGTCCATCCAATAGCTCTCGTCGTTCTCGTCTGCACTTCACGTGTTTTTTGTTCTTACTTTCATTCTTGTCACCGGCAAACTGTTTCGTTAGCTATTGATAGCAAGTCTGAGCCTATTTGTAGCATGGCATGCAGCGTATTTCGAATGAAGTTAAAACCATAGGTCAACAACATTGGTATTGTTTGTAGCATGCATTTTTGTTTTTTTCTCCACTTTCTCGAAACAAATTTATGGCTTTGGTGTTAAAGTTCAAATCAATTCAACATATTTCTCTTCTCCCAAATCCACTCCTTTCTAATCCATAAAGGAAGGGATGGCTTATGGCTTTGGTGTTAAAGTTCAAATCAATTCAACATATTTCTCTTCTCCCAAATCCACTCCTTTCTAATCCATAAAGGAAGGGATGGCGATATTTCGTTTGTTTTCAACCCATTTTAAATTCACTAGTAGTCCTCCTTGTGGTCACCTGATTGCATGGAGCTTGGAGATGGTCACTTGATTTCTAACGCCAAGATGGAGGAGTTTGCAGCTTCAACAATCAAGGAGCAGTGCCGAAATATCGTCATCCCTTTATGTAAGAGAAAGGCCAAGAGCAGGCCATTTCACCTGGTCGACCTGGCTCGCCCTAACGGGCTCACCAGGCCCTTAACAGGCGAAATGGCATGCTCTTGGCCTTTATCTATTACATAAACAATCGAGATAATGCATAAAATACAAAAGGGATGCATATATGTGTAACCTAGAGCTTACTCCCATCTCATATGCATCTTTTTCTAATGTCTAACTACTATAACCTTTTCATGGTTATTGTCTTTCTTCCATTGCCAATCTATTGGTTTGGAAGACTATTATATGCTGGCAGTTTATCCCATTGTGCCCTTTTCTTGCTATCAGACATGTTGCCCTTCATTATGCACTTTTCTCGCCTCAGACTTACACACTACGACATCTGCATCCCGCATCTTTGGTTGAATCATGACATGCCACATTGCAAAGATAATATTCCCAGATTGTCCGTCCAGAAACATATGCACCACATCAATATGTGATACTTCTAGCCAATGCTAGCCATGTGGGTGTTACATCAATGTCGCATCAGTACTTGATGAAATGTCGACCCAAACAATGTCCTAACTTTTGTCAAACAATGTCCTAGCTTTTGTCATCCAATTTTACTGGTAATGGCATGAACAATTGTCCACTCTCAAGCCCCCTACCTAACCTCATGCCTACATTTTGTCAAGCAAAAGTGTACTTCCAATCCCACTAAGCCCAGCCTCATTCAATAGTATATATTACTCAGATGCATTGATAAGCTGCCCATGCTTAAGTACAAAGACCCCCCCTATATACAAAAATATTGCATGCGTCATCATGCTTCTTATATGGCTATCATAATGTACTATTTGATCCAATCGAAATCTGTGCAAGTTTAACATCTTGTGTTCCTTGCCAGTAGTTATTGTTCTGTCATAAAGCTTTGTTGCAAGCAAGAAGTTTTTTGATGTTATGCAGTGTTTGTCAAGAGGCTGCACGACCCTCATATTCTTTACCACATTAAATAACAGTTTTATTATCGTTTTCAGCAGCTTCCTTGTTTGCACGAGGGAAAAGGGTTAAGTGTGTTGTCGAGGCAAGTGTGCTTCACACCCATAGATACAATATGAGGAACTAAAGATGGGAACAGTGACTGAAGCCAGTGCCTGAGAACTATTCCTTGTAAAAGTATGATCCGAGATACACCAGTACACCCACCTTGGAGCTGATGCATGGTATACTATCCTTGATGCATGGCACCATTGTGTTGTCCCTTTTATAAAATGCAATTCTAAGTTATACATATGTTGTGATGGAGGATGTACATTTGAAATATGGACCTTGGCATGGTAAATCGAGCCAAACACAATAATTGTTTAAGAAATGTAGTAAACTATTGATGGGAGTTGTCGGGATCCTTTGTTTACATAAAATGGTGAAAGTGATCAATATCATCTCTCCTTGGTCCTCTCAAGACGGCCATGGTCATTAAAAAGAAAGAATATAGACCACCTCGTGGGTACTTTTCTCCAACAACATTTCAGTGCTATGTCTCTACTATTCCACATCATTGGGCCATGTTTGCTTTTATCATGTTGTAATATTATACAGCTCCTAACATCTGCATGTCCTTTTATAAGGGAATTGTCGCATTAAATTCAGTTTTGTTGGCCACCTCTGAAGTTTTTCCTAATTTAAAATGTTGCTTTTCTGTCATGGTGATGTGCGCGAATTAAGATACCCTTGGTGCACTATTAGCAAGCTTGTTTAAGGGAGGGCGTAGCTTCTTTTAGCCTGATAGCCAAATTCTGATGTGGTGTCAAAATACTCGTTAGACTCCTAATTTTCTCATCTTATGGCTATGAAAAATAAGAAATGAGATGACCTCCTTCGGGTGGCCAAGCTTAGATCTACATGCATGTATTCTTGGACGTTTTCATGCAAATCTAATATTACTGATTCAAGAACCTCATCCATAAGTGTGTCTGCTTTTTTCATTTCAACTCGCAAGCCACCTCTTCATTGAGGGCCATTTCTTTAAGGGTTACTTTCATGTTATCCGCATGCATTGGGGTTTTAAAAGAAGTGCTCAGTGGCAATTCTTTGAGAAATGTCCTCGTCATGGAGCACATACCAGCTATCTTTGGGTCGTCAAA
The DNA here is from genome assembly GCA_011763485.2 of Isoetes engelmannii. Classification (NCBI taxonomy): domain Eukaryota; kingdom Viridiplantae; phylum Streptophyta; class Lycopodiopsida; order Isoetales; family Isoetaceae; genus Isoetes; species Isoetes engelmannii. The sequence continues at coordinate 14,042 of JAANSK020152785.1, forward strand.
TGTGTTCATCCTACTAGCCTAAACATGTCAATGCACAATTGCAATTGGTTTATCTTGTAATAGCTTCATGACAGCTTCACTTACTAGATGTCGTTAGGGGTTGATGGATTTAAAAGCATAGCGACCACACAATCCAATGCATAAGCCACCACAATATGTCATAGTTATTTGACATGTTTCTTCTATCCTAATGTAGTAGTGTTTTGGATACTTATTGACGTTCTTGGTTTGTGATAGAATATATAGCCACCACGAAGGGTGGAATTACTATAACCTGATCACATATCAACATAAACAACAACATCAATGAGGATGATTTCTACCTAAGCTCAGAGACTGACGGCTTGGGTCTTCAGAGATCATTGCCGATAGGCTGAAAAGTATTGGCAGTTTGATTTGGCTGGCAGAGGAACATGGTCGTTGGGTGGTCCACTCCGTCCGCCCCTCCTTTGCATACTTTGCAGATAGGCTGAAAAGTATTGGAGTCTGACCGTAGCCTGCCAGGGGCGTAAGGGGCTACTCCTGGTTGTATCTCCCCAATCCAGATGGGGCATGAGGAGATCACTCTCCTCCACAAGATCCATGCCAGCTATAGGCGAGAGCCTTTGCTCGTACACGATTTGAACCCCAGTGAGGCGACGCATCACCTAGGAGGTGGCGAGCCCATACCTTACCCACACGCAGTTGCAAGGTATTAGACCTAGCCCACAACGTTCCTCCAGTAGACGCTACACGCTACGGGATCAATTGTAGCCTGACAAGTCTTCCTTGTTAGCCGGTCTAGCTTCGCCACCCACGCTAGATGGCTCCTAGACTAATTAAGGTCTGGGTCTCTACTGCGCTTCCCAACACACAAGAGGTGCGCACAGAACTATCCAATCATCAAATACAATGAATCAAATAATCAAAATATATCAAGATCACATCTATCATAAACAAACATGGTTAGGGTTCTTTGGTTAGTGTTTGGGCTCTACAGGTCGGCCAGAGCCAAGAACAAGCACAGTCTGGTCTATAACTGCCAGGAAGCATGCATTGGTGGGTCAAAGCACAATATTGGGGGGCATTTTTTATGTCGCCGACATTGGGTACTGGGGGGTGCTTTTGGCCTTTTTTCCTAATTTTAGACTCCATTATCGAATTAGGTTTCTG
>JAANSK020152896.1:0-15193 GCA_011763485.2 Isoetes engelmannii
AGAATCCAAGTAGAATTCATGTTTAGCCATAATTGTTGTATTGGCTATTTATGGGGCAAGGTCTCCAGAAATGCAAGTATTAACCTAGAGTTAATGTTGCAAAAGATCTCTGATGAAAGATCAGAGTGCTAGTGGTACAATTATTAGAAGCTTACTTCTAATTAGATCCCTGGGGGCAGTCTATGGTTATTACCACTATATTGCCTATACTAAGCAGGGTCTTCTGTAGCATGATATTCTTAGGGATTAAGATTATTGGAATTTGCATGAATAGTGAATTCACCTGACTAGTATCAGGTACTTAGTTGCACTACATGTGAACTAAGGTATAAATTGGGCCTCCATTCTAGTCCAAAGAGTTGGTAAATGTGTCATAAAGAACTTGGGGTTCTTAATGGAAGAATAGACGCAAGGTTCCAACTAGATATTCTAATACTAGTGGCAAGGTAAGTACCTTGAGACCATTAGTTAAAGATGTCCCGATCTGCTGGATTCAAAAAGGGTCAAGTAGACAGCATATGAGTTGAGTTAGAACTTGTGACTGGATTAGGAGTGCACCCTATTCCTCATAAGTCAACTCAAACAATATTGTCCAAATATTGTGACAATACTCCTATCCCTTAGCTCTAAGGTAACTCCTGAGGCGATTCTAGACACTGGCATTCGAATGCTGTGCATTAAGAGTATTGCAGTGTACTGGATCTTGTGGTGAGATCAATCACTTCCCGAGGCCACATGGAAGAATGAAGAGTACACGCAGCCAAATCCTCAACTAACTCAAACCGTGGATACAACGGAAGGATGAGGCCAGTTACCTATAAGTGAAAACTTAGAGACTTGCATCAGGGATGGCAAATAGGATGTCCGCTAACACAATGAGCTATGAAACCATGGTCACAAGGTGATCCAGGGAACGGGTTTCTGAAGGGACTAGAGGATGAAACCATGGTCACAGGGTGATCCGAGGAATGGGTTTCTGAAGGGACAAGAAGATGAAAATCAAGGAGAGGACACCATGGAGAATCGTTCTAGGAACGATTGGAGACTGCGCTATACAGTAGGGTTGATCCGAGGGATCAACGCGAGTCTGGCGTGGGGAGTCCAAGGGACTTGAGGAGTGGGGAACCCAGGGGGTTCATGGTAGCCAGATTGGGCCTCCTCCATGGGGTTGTAATGGTGGATTGGTGCCGCATGCACAAATCTGTTACACAACAACTTATACGTAGAGTTCACAAGTTTGCACTCAACCTCCTCATAACAAATCCATACCAAAATATCTTCTTGGTGTGGCAGGATAGGCTGTATATAGTTAGTTAATTTTTGCCAAAAAGCTTTATCACATCGCCCCAATAAAAACTTTAACAAAACAGTCTCCCATGTTAGCAACCGGCCTGACTCATACAATGCCGCAATTGTTAAATTCTAGCCATTTTCCAACGTCTATGAGTCAATGGGTGCACTGTAGAGCAAAGTGGTGCATTGTCTGCCAGGGGATCCACCAACAAGGTGCATCCAACTGAGCACAAGCGGTTGGACTGATGTGAAATACTGTTTTGATTGTATGCCAAGTGTCTAACAATCCTTTTAAAAATGGAGAAGCATTATGATAAGGCCGCAACTCATAAAATAGACTCCATGCAAAAACATGTTTAAGCGTGACTTTACTATAAGGGATACAATGCGTAAGAGCCTGTGCAATAAATTGTAACCCATGAGAATCGTCCTTAACCACAAGAAGTCTCCAAATGAACTTCAAGATCATGACCTTGGTGAATTTGTAATGTCAAACATGTACATGCACCCGTGCAAAGAATCACGGGCGGTAGACCCGTGCATATAATCGGGCGCGAGCCCCTCCCTGTCGATGATGTTCTCGTGCCTATAATCAGGAGCAAGCCTATGACGTTCCATAATAATATACGATACAAATACGTATATTATATTGGCCATGTCACTGGTACATGCCGTATATATGTCATGTACCTTGTATACTTGTAGAAGGTATAGAATACCCCATGGGGCAACGTGCCCCTAGACCTAATATATTGTGCATAAAACCCATATGCTAATATATTACATTAGACCATTGCCATTATAATATATTATATTGACATTAACATGCCAATATATTATATTAGACCTTTAACATGCAAATATATTATATTGACATTAATATGCCAATATACTATATTAAGACCATTAACATTAACATTAACATGCCAATACATTATATTGACATGTTATGTTATAGTTAGACCATTTACATTAATGTTGCCATGTGGCATCATCCTAGCCCTTAGATCCTAAAACCCTAAGCCTAACCCTATATTTCAGCCTATTTAAAGCCATGAACCCTAAGGGCTTTTCTTTTTGGGAAACATGCCCAAAGAGGAGTCTAGGGAGGCGTGCATTAGCAGCAGCATGGGAAAGAGTGTAGCGGCCTAGGGAAGAGTGTAGCAGTTGATTTACAGCAGCCCATTCCATTGGGAGATGTGCCAACCAAGTTGCAGCAGCCCCACAATAGTAGAGCAGCCGATTTGCCCATTGGGAGGTGTGCCCATTGCAAGATTCGTGTAGCAGCAGCCTTTGGAGGTGTATCAGCAAGTGCAGCAGCCCCATCTCGAGTTGCATCAGCATGGATTGTCCCTAAAGAAATGTTTTAGAACTTATGTTCATTCCAAAATATTATGTAGTGAAACAAAGAAATAGTATATAGTTCTTCCGGTGGATAGAGCTATCAAAAGCCCTATGAAAGATATCATAGTCCTATGTATTTGCCAAATGAGTGCCTACAAAAGAAACAGCAAGAATAAATAAAAGAAAATACTTTTATCGCAACAAAACCATTACAAACAGAACCTTACCTCCATTAGACTCAATTGAAAATGGATGCCCACTTGAAATTTTCAAGAGTCACACAAATTCAGATAAAGAGAGTTGTACCAAAGAGAATCCTAAGAACACATGCTACATCAGAAGCACTATGTTTGCTTTCCCCTTGTGCAAGCTTAGTTACTGCTTCCTGATTATTGGTGTCAGATTGTTGAGCCATGGACATTTTCTCTGTATTCTTTGTAGCCCCCATGTCCAGTATACTTTGTTCAGCATGTTCAGAGCAGGCTTGGAGTTCAGCTGCAAGCCATTCCTCAAATGTATAAGATTTTGTTTGCTCTGCGCACCCACAATAGTACACTCACATCAAGTTAGGAGTTTGGTTGCAAGCCACTCCACTTTTAAATAGCTTCCTCATATAAATTACCGAACTCCTCACTCACACTATTCATCTTCGATGTTTCTTGTAAATGCTTCTTATAGTGGAGCCTCTTGAAAGCCAAACATAGCTTCTAGAGGTGTAATACCAAGCTTCAAGTTGGCCCTGATATTATTCAAATGTGTAGCTCTAGTTTCTAGCTTCTACTCCAAACCTGATTGGTCCAGAAGGAGGTACCATAGGGAACATTCCTAAGAAATCAAAATAAATTGCAGAGTAGATCATAATAAAGTATGGCTCTAAACAGTTGCAGCAAAATAAGATATTCAAGTAACATTGTAACTCCACTGGGATTGAAGATGAAAGTAGCCAAGAGAAGAATAAAAAACATGTCTTGTTTGCATCAAGTGCCAGACTCCAGAGAGTCACCTTAACCACTACCAGGTCTGCTTGCCCGGAATAAGGCTTCTAAGAAATTATCAAATTAAAAAAGCATCCAAGCAATAGGTAAAAGTTCTCTATCCAGACCTTGCTGATATGAGAGAGTAGAATGATCCTCTATTTTGCGGCCTTATTTGGGGCTTCTAAACTAAAGAAAAGAAACAAATAAGATCGGTGTTTCTTTCCCAGAACTGCCTGCATAGATACAAAAAGCATGAATGCCTTTTATACCTTCTTGCAAAGCAAATAAGTTAATGCAGACCTCCATGTGCATTTGCCAATAAAGATCAAACATTTTGTAGTAAGAAAAGTTGACTATCTTAAATATTTGGCTTATTCAAGCTATAGGCCATCTAAAAATCTCAAGATGGAGATATGTGGGTGCTTGAACGACCTCCAGAAGATTGTCATGCCATATCTGCTTCATCAATATCAGGTAAGGGTGCGTCTGTTTTAGTCCCTTACATCAACTCCTCTACATAACACAAACATGAGACCGAGCGTGATCTCTGCAAGAGCAAAATGGCTATTAAGTGGTAAAGTGTGGTATAAGAACTAAAACATGTTGTGAGCATCCTAATGTACCTAGATTGGACTAAATAAGTTGGGAGGAAATATATATCATGTAACTTGTCACCACACAAGGATATTTCGTAAAACAACGAGATTTATCAATAACCTTGTGATCACAGAATGAAGTGTAGGCTTCCTCGCTATATTATTTCTGAAGAAACCAAGCCTGCACATAGGAAGTGCCTGTGAGATTCAGCTATAAATAAACAGAACAACAAATGTTTACCTGCTATGAAGCTAAAATTGCCACTTTCAAATTCTCTTCAATGCTAGGAACTCAAACCACTGATTTGTGAGCACTATACATATTGGCCAAGTGTGAAAAGTCTTTAGACATCTTTGTTCTGGTCCACTACTGAGGATCAAAGGTAAAGACGCTGGCTTGGTGTCCAATCATAAGGTATAAGACAACGTTAACAACTAAGTGCAAAATTTACTGTGACAAAGTAGTATACTAAAGAGCTATCAAATTAAGTAATTATGTATTGTTACATATATAGGACTGCTAAAATTCTTTGGTTTTATTGATCCTCTGGTATAATATAGTATGCAACCCGATACATCTATTAAATAAATTGGAAAAGATAGCAGTGTAAACACAGAGTCCATAATCCCTAATGGTACGACATCAACATAAAGGAAGAACATCGTTCTACTTCTCTAAGATGAACAATCTTGTTTTTGACATTACTGATTTCTCTAAGCTTGCTGGTTCCAACGATCAACATGCAAATGTAGTTATCTTTAAAAGAAAAGGATTCTAATGATTGACTCAAATTTAACACATTTGTTGGACAGTAAATACATCTACTGGGCATCGCAGCTTTGAACATTATATAACGTACCTTCTAGAATGAAAAATTGGTTCCTTTCCATTGTCCAAGTCCACAAAGACATCTGTGTCGACTATATTGGCGCCATTTGATGAAATACACTCAGATATTTTTGCAACAACGCCAGTAGTATCCTGCATCAATGATATTGTAATAAGCAAAAAAGGTAGTAAGCATTATGTTACATGGAAAAAGCTAGAAACACAGCCTGATGGTTCCTTTTTCCAGTACGTGGAAGGCAAAACTTATGTTCCCAATTGTAATATCGTTGGTCAATGCAAGTATACTCATATAGCCAGGATTCCTCACGATTGGGGTGCCTCATACTTTGGCATTCATCTTCACAACAATATAGAAAAGACATGGCATATGCTTATATAATTCAAGAGACTATAATGCATGCAAAGGCATGCTTTATACATAGCTCTCACTTGACCATACTGCTGACATCAATCTAAATCAACCAAGCCAAGGTGGCACTTATTGCGTTTGAGCAAGATTGGAGAAATTGGGTCGGCCCCAGCAGAGGGCATCGCCATACCTGCATCATCCAATCCACAAACCTCGCAGTGATCATTTCGAAAAAAAGCTAACCTCCTTATCTGCTAAAATCATCAACATCCATCTGTGGCAGAAATCAAAAGAACTCATCTCTAAAAACTCCCTGCAAAACAAATGCAATATCTGGACATTGTCTCTGAGAAATCAAAAGAACTCAAAATCATCTCTTCCTGGACGATAATAACCTTGATCACCGTGGCTCCACCATAAAGCCCTAAGTTTGCCTTCTTCGCGCCGTAATTTGGAAGAGGCAAAATCGATTGAAAGGGGAAAATTGCATGCCGAAATCAAAGGGGGCGAAATGACCCAAAATCAACACTACAAAATTTGCACGATTTTTGGAAGATCAGAATTTTTTTTCCGGCAGCCAAAACCCTTGAAATCGTAAGAAATCAATTAAAAAAACAAATCCAGAAAATTTTCGGAATGCCCGGAAAACCGAATTTAAACAATAGGATCTCCGAATGAAACGGAGGTTATTTGTTGCAGAACAGAGGACCACGTGCATATAGCTTCAACCCATGTGCCACTTGAAAATGTTTTTTTTTTTTTGTCTAATCAATTCTTTAAATTGTTTAATTAATAATTTTATCTAAATTATTTGATTAATAATATTATTTAAGTTGTTTAATAATGATATTAGTTAAAGTGTAAGCATTAGGTAAGTTCATTTTTTTGCATTATTATCTACCATGGGTAGGGAGGTCCCCTTCCCTGTTGATCCTTTGCCCCTCCCCTTTATTTGCTCCTTTGCCCCTACCCATACCCCTTTCCCTTTGCCCCTTGCTTCTTCTTCCTCCTTGGCCCTATGGCCCTCCCCATGCCCCTTTGCACAGCCCCTCTCTCCCCCCCCTTCTCCCTTCCTGCCCATCCTACCCCCTTCTTTCCTCGGTTCTTGAGTTGTTACTTTGCTATGTTCTTAGGTAGAAATAGGAAGCAAATACCATGAGCCAATAAATGTTGATCGTCTCAAAAAATAGCCATTTCTCAATGCTAAGCTTCCTTTTTTTTGGGAGCAGTCCCGAAAGACACCAAATTCCCAATTTCGTGTGGAATTGACCCATTTTAATCCAATGGAACTTAAAGATAATGATGGTGTAGATGAAGAACTGCATGGACGAGACCAACATGGCATTAGCAAAAGACTCACAAAGATAAGATAAGATTTAAATGATATATTTGAAATCTTAATGCTTTCAGATCTAAATGTGCCCAGGACTTATACAGAAGCATTAAACTCACCTGAGAAGATTAAATGGCTACAAGCAATGCATGATGAGATGTCATGTTTTAAAAGAACAGAGATTTACACTCTTACTGAAATGCCAAGTGGTAGAAATATAGTTGGATGTAAATGTCTCTTTAAAGTCAAAACAGGTCCAGATGGAGTTACACCAAAATATACGGCACGTCTTGTAGCTCAAGGTTTTTCTCAGAAAAGACGACTAGATTATGAAGAGACCTCCTCACCCCTAGTAAAAAATGAATAGTATCATGATGCTCTTGTTAATAGCAAATGCACATGATCTAGAAATCCACCACATGGACATGAATACAACCTTCTTGAATGCAAGATTGGAGGAAGATATCTGTATGAAACAGGCACCAGGGTTTGAGGAAGGAGAAAACAAGGTTTGGAAGCTTAATAGGGTTGTTTATAGTCTCAGGCAGTCACCACAATAGTGGTACAAATGCATGGATGGATATCTCGGGAAACAAGGGTTTGTGAAACTTAAAAATGATGGAAATCTTTATAAATTTGAAGCAGGAGAGGAGTGTTGTATTATAGTCCTATATGTAGATGATAATATTATGATATCAAAAGGGAAGAAAGTTTTGGAACACTGCAAAAAAATCCTCAACCAACGGTTTCAAATGACAGACTCGGGGGAGTTGTTCAATTTTTTAGGAATCGAAGTGCACAGATAGAAAACGAAAAAGGTTGACACTAACTCAAAGGGGACAGATAGAGTAAACGCTACAAAGGTTTGAAATGAAAGATTGTAAAGCAGCAAAGACACCAGTAGTCCCAGGGAATAAAATTTCGCCGTAGATGAGCCCTACAAGTGAAGCTGAAAGGAAGGAAATGGAAAATGTTCCATATAGATCTTTAATTGGTTGTTTAGCTTATGTAGCAAACTACTCACGCCCCGATATAGCATACATTGTAAACATGCTAAGCAGATATCTAAATAATCCAGGTGAAAGTCATTGGACTGCTGCCAAGAGGGTTGATATTGGTGTCACATACTGTTCAGAAGATTTAAAACTTAAAGCATACTGTGATGCTGACTGGGGAGGGAAGGATCAAAGAAAATCCACTTTGGATATTTAATATTCTTAGGTGGAGCACCAATATCTTGGAAGTGTAAAAAATAAGGTTCAATAGCCATGTCTAGTGCAGAGGCAGAATATGCCTTTGTTACACTAGTAGCTAAGAAACTGATCTGGAAGAAAAGATTAATAAGTGAGCTTGGCTTCAGGCATGATCATGCCACTGAATTATACTGTGATAACACCAGCTGCATTGCAATGTGCAAAAATCCTTTCCTACATGAGAGATCAAAACATGTTGAGCTGGAGCTGCATTTCATAAGGGAAACAATAGAAAAGGGATTGATAAGATTAATATATATTAGCAATGAAAACCAGCTTGCAGACATCATGACTAAGGCCCTATCATAATACAAATTTGGCATGCCGAGAGACAAAATGCAAGTACAGGTTATGACAATAAGGGGGGATCCGGATGCTATGTCGGGCCAATCAACCTCTTTCAATAAACGAAGAAGTACTGTACTCAAAAGGATTGAGTTGAAGAACTCAGGGCCGGGCTTGGGCTCTCGAGATTTAAAACGGATTTGCGAAGTAATCCCATTGCTGCAAGTAAAGTCTCTGTAGCATTGTTAAGTTGTCAGGTGTGATTTCTTGAGTCTTGAATTTGTTCTTCAATAGTAGTATTTTCTTCAGACCTTACTCTGCAAGTGCAATTCTGTCATGCCCAAACCTCCAGCACACTTTACGTTTTATACACTTAGACCATGCAACCTTTACCGCAGCCCCTGCTTCATTTCCACCCCAAATAAAGTTTATGATAATACCCACAGTCTTCTGAAACTTTGATTGGGAAGCAAGAATGGCAGAAGCCATATAAATATGCATGTTGCTTAAGACATGCTTAGCAACTATTACCCTTCCAGACATAGAGAGTTTTGCAGTATCCCACCAAAAAAGGTGCCTCCACAACCCCTCTATTATGACATCCCAAGAATCGAAATTTGAGACTTCCCATGGGGCAATACCTTCCAGGAATAGGCAAGAACACATGGTGGGACTTCATTATTTAAAGTCCATATAGCATAACACTTTTGCCAACCGACCAAAACTTCAGAGGCTACGGAAAATGTGCCAAGCAGAAGCGTTGCATTTGGGAGATTATCATCTCCTACTAACAAGAATAGAAATGTATCATCTGCATACTGATTACTATTTTTTTGAGAGCCATTCTCCATAGGTAGGCCCATATAGTCACATCATCCTCAACAACACTAAAGAACAATTGTAAGAGCACATCTGCCACTATTGTAAAAAGCAATGGAGCCAAGGGGCAATCTTGACGAACTCCTCTATCAACAGGAAAGATGGCAGAGGGCTCTCCATGTAAGAGTATTGTAGATTTTGCAGAAGTATGTTGCTTCACCACATCTCTTGTAAATGGGATACCAAACCTTAAGGGCAATAGACACTCCTCTAAAAAACCCCAATCCACGCTGTCATACGCCTTGGCAAAGTCAAGTTTGAGATATACAGTACAAGGTGTACCTTTAGCCTTGCCCAACATGCATTCATAGTCCGCAGCAACATTATCAAGAATACCTTCTAGGCAAGAAAATTGTCTGGGTTGAAGATATTGGCTTAGCAAGAACAACACAAAACCTCTCTGCGAGAGGTTTTGCAAAAATCTTATACTCCATAGAGAGCAATGTGATAGGATGCCAATCCAAAATTTTCTTGGGCTCTTTACACTTGGGGATAAGGGAGATGGCACGTATATTAAGAATATTGTCCAAACTTCTGTATATTCTAAATTCACAAAATGCATGATATATGTCATCTCTAAGCCACTCCCAATATTCTTGAAATTTTTTTATTGGATAACCATCCAGACCTAGACCTTTTCCTTTCTCCAATAGGTGAGCCGCTGCACCTATGTCATCCCTAGTGATATTTGTCTCCAAAAGTGAACGCTGTGCTGCTTAAACAATAGAATGCACTTTACTCAACACAGCAGATTGCATATCCTCCTGAAAAGGTAAGTGATGTCGAGCAAAGAATGCTGCAAAATGATTATAAAGGTGATGTTTTAGTTGCACCAGGTCAGAGACCTCCGAGCCATCTGGAAGATTGAGAAAATCAACAGCTGAATATGGTATCACATTTACATCAAACGATTTAAATCTAACAAGTTTTAGTGATGCTGATTGGGCAGGTGATTTAAGTACTAGAAAATCAACATCAGGTTATGTGGTATTTTTAGGAGGAGGAGCTGTATCTTGGAAAAGCAAAAAACAAAACTCTGTGGCCATGTCATATGCCGAAGCATAGTACTCTGCAAGTTCATTACTAGTAAAAGAAGTTGTATGGTTGAGAAGGTTGCTTGAGGAACTCGGGTTTAAACAGAATTATCCAACAGATATTATGACTGATAGCATGAGTTGCATGGCTATAGTCAAAAACCTTGTATAGCACAAAAGGACTAAGCACATAGAATTAAATGTGCATTTCATAAGGGATATTGCAGAAAAAGGACACATTCAAATGAAATATGTGTATACAGACTTACAGATTGCAGATGTACTTACAAAAGCATTAACAGAAAATAAGTTTAAAACTTTTAGAGGCATGCTTAGTGTGTTCAAACTATCTGATGAAGGAGGAGTGTTGAAATTGTGCCACTAGAAGTCATCAGAAGTTTGAACTCAGTAGGAGATCTTATGTCACGTTACATTTACAGGTTGCTCAAGTTGTTCAAGTAAGTTGAAGATATACAGATTAGTCAAATTCAAATGACTTAGCAATTCTGGTGACCTAAGGTGAATATAGGGAAACAACAAATAACTATAACCATGGGAGCATATAGTCATAACCATGGAAAGTGTTGTTTCCTACTTTAAATGTGATATGGACATATATGACATATTTGAGCCATAACGGTGCAATGGTTAAAAGGCAGATAAGCATTCAAATTATAGAAATGGAGCGCAAACACAGGTGAAGTTTACACGGCTTCCCGTGGGATCGGAACCGAGCCCAAAACAGCCGGATCTGTTCCTATTAATTTGTGAAGATGTATACTAATAATTTAGCAATTTAAGCTGCCAGATCGAGCAGGCTAGGGCTCTCGAAATTCACAAGTATGTGGTCCAAAGTTCTTCAGTGAACAATGAAATTCTCAAATGAATAGAGCTCTCGGGTTTTTTTATTTTATTTTTAATGGTTTATTCTAACCATTGTGAACTGGATAGTGCTATTAAGTTCATTTTTGGTTAATGGTTCATGAATACATACTTGGGAAGTTCATTGAAAACTAGTTGGTTTTGATGTTTACAACTTTTGTAGTTGTAAGAAGTTGGATTTTTGCTCATTAGTCACATCAGTGTGTTGTAATAATTTGTATTTGTTGTCATCAGTAAGGCTTTAGATATGACAATAAGTGAATTAGACCAAGATAATATAGTGATTGTTCATTATGAGTAAACAATAAAAAGGCATCTCATAAATTCAACATATAGCAGACTGGCTACAACTCCCGTAGTAAAAATGCAGGCCAAAGTACCCATCAAAAGAAAATTTAGGATTCTACTCTTTATTCCACATAAAGAAAAACCATCTTACGGAATTTTCTCATAAGCTCATGCTATATGAAGCAATTTGAGATCTCGACCATATACTTGATAGTTTATCCATAGAGCTCCCTCTACTGCTTGCCACTAAGCAATCCTGCAAGTAAAGTTATCAGTATAGATGACTTCCATGCAACCTTCCACTCAGATCTCCAAGATCTAGATCTTTGCAAGCTTAAGCAAGAATGCTTTTTTGCGGTCTCATACTCAGACTAGAAATTTGCTTTTTTTTTCTTGTCTCCACGACAACATATTAGTCTCCTCTAGTTTCCATGTCAATACTTGTCTCCAAGACAAGATACTCGTTTGCAAAACAAGCTAGTGCACATATTAAATTCCTTTGTTTCTGCGTCGTTAAGAGCTCAGTTCTCTGCATAATTTTATGCTTTGCCTATTCACATAGGCTTCACCAGATAGTCTCTCAAAACCAATCTGATGCCTTCACACCAAAAATCTTCCACATAATTTCAAGGATTATACATGTTCTTGTCAAGCTCCAAGAACTGCCAATTCATCCATAAGCCTTGCAAAAGCACTGGTGTTTTTGCGTATTGGAATTTCCTAGCATCAATTCCTATGAGTTCTTTGATTCCACTCAAAGAATAAAGACGTCAATTTCCTTTGGTAATCCCAATGCCCATAGATCCCAAAAGAATCATAAACCTTCGCTCTGATACCAATTGATACGACATCTTATTTATCGTGCCCAAAAAACTGGGCAAAAGTAGCTAGACATTAAGCTTTGACCCCTCTATACGTGATGATCGCGTGCAGTCTCCCCAAGATCCTCTTGAGTGGTCTGCCATGAGCCCCAATTCATATCAGATGCTTACAAAAAATATACATCCATTATATATGTAGTGATAAGGAATTCTTCACTAGTTATATATTTGTCTGGCCAGTCCTCAAAGCCTTTTCTGCTAGTCCTCAAAATTGAGTTGATAAATATTGAAACATCGATGTATACTGATAAATTGATTTGTTGTCGCCCTGTTTGAAGAGGTCCCATTTTCTTCATATCATTGCGATGATGGGGTGTTAAATTATACCCTTCGACATGGCAGGAATTGTGGCGGTGGAGACTAGCGCCTGCCAAGCCCTAGGCCTTTGCCAATGACCCTCCCGTTCTTCATGAAATATATCACCACCAATACGAGAGGAGATGTATTCTTGTGGTTGGCTGGAGGGAGAGCATGCCAAGCTATGGAAAAACTTGGTTTTCTTCGTATATTTCCAGTCTTTGTCCAGGAAATTAACCTTCAATAGCATGCAAGTGTCTTACTTATAAATGTAAAATTTCTAACCTCCTGAAAGCTATACTCACACAATAATCACACTCTCTTGTGGTTGTGATAATAAGATCCTTAACAGCATTTGGAATCTGTAACAACCAAGAGATGATGAAAGATTCTAAAGACCTACTGAAGAAGCCATCATTATGCATAGCAGTTTATCAAATAAAGAATGCTAGGTCTTTATTCAAGGATTAAGTTTTCTAGCCTCTTGAAAGCCATGCTAGCATGCCAATAGATGACCAGGCTCTTTTGCGGTTGAGATATCAAGATTCTTATGTTGCTAAGACAACATTAAAATCTAACAATAAGTGAATAAGACCAAGATAATATAGTGATTGTTTAATATGAGTAAATAATAAAAAGGCATCCCAAAAATTCAACATATAGCAAACTGGCTACAACTCCCTTAGTCAAAATGCAGGCCAAAATACTTTCAAACGAAAATTTAAGATTCTACTCTTTGTTCCACATAAAGAAAAAATATCTTACAAATTTTCCCATAAGCTCGTGCTATATGAAACAATTTGAGATCTCGACCATATACTTGATGGTTTAGCCGTAGAGCTCCCTCTACTGTTTGTTGCTAAGCAATCCTGCAAATAAAGTTAAGAATCAATATAGATGACTTCCATACAACCTTTCGCTCATATCTCCAAGATCTAGATCTCCGCAAGCTTAAGCAAGAATGTTTTTTGCAGTCTCATACTCAGGCTAGATTTTTTTTTGTTTTTCTTGTCTTCACGACAAGATACTAGTCTCCTCTTGTTTCCATGCCAATATGTGTCGTCAAGTACAACTAAGTGCATCTTGAACTTCATGACAGAGTGATCCTGGCTGATGTGAACATGTGATGTGAACAAACGCCATCTAAAACTTTTCTCCTGAACTATGAATCATGCTCATGAACATTATCTAAATTACAGCCAAAGCATACGATCGTGTTCGCTGGGAGTTCTTGTCTGCCATGATGCTAGCTTTGGACTGTGGCCCACAGTTCACAGAGACCGTCATGAAGCTGCACAGGTCCGCCCGAGCTACAGTAGTATGTCAGGGTGAGCCTTCGGCCTTCTTCTCTTTGGGCAGAGGGGTGCGTCAGGGGTGCCCTCTGGCACCGTTCCTGTATACGATCGTGGCTGAAGCGTTGTCCCAGTTGCTTCTGGCCGCTGTGGAAGCAGGCGTGGTGGATGGGCTTCAGATGCAGGATGGCAGTCAACAGATCATTAATCAGTTTGCAGACGACACATTCCTCTTTCTGGTGGCAGAGGAGAGGAATCTGCGGAATGTGAAGAGGCTGCTCGACACCTTCTCTTTGGCCTCGGGTATCCTCCTGAATTGGAGGAAGTACTCCGCGTTATGGGCCCTATTGGCCCCCCCTCCCCCGTGCTTGGGTTTTTTTTTCCGTGGAAGGTACTCCCAGGCAATGCATGTACGAAGCTGTTGGGTATCCCCTTTGGCGGGGACATCTCCATGGGTCGGGTATGGGATGAGATTTTACAGGGATTGTAGAAGCATCTTAATTGGTGGAAGGGCAGTAAGCTATCAATGGCAGGGAGGATCACGGTGGCCAAGTTCGTACTTTGTAGCACACATGTATACACGGCATCCGCCATGCTGGCTCCTGAGGGGTGCAAGCATTGGACAGGATGGTCAGGAACTTTGTGTGGGGTGGAGATGATGAGGGGGTAGTGGTTAAGGTGGCATGGTGGAAGTGTCTCCGCCCACGGGAGGATGGAGGTTTGGCCGTCTTGGATTTAGCATTACACAGCAAGGTGCTGGTCTCCAAGTTCGTGTGGAGTATTTTGCAGGATGGTGCGTCCTCCCCCGGGGCGGCACTGCTGTTGCAGTCCCTTCACCACTATGTGGCATTTGGAAAGCCTATTGTGCCTGTGGAGTTGCCGTGGGCATTGTTGTATGGGCTAAAACCTTTCCCGCATGCATCCCCCTTCCTCACTGGGGTGTTGCGGGCATGGGAGCACGTGAGAGTGCTGTTTCAGCTGGATCCTGCTATGGTGTATCATCACTGTTCACCCTTCTTGTGGGTACCTCTACCCCCGGAGCAGTTGCCTCTGGCCGCCACTATGCACGCCCGAACACAAGCCCCCTGGAGCAGGCCGGGGTGCTCACTCTGGAGGAATGGTATTGGGACGGCCAAGTTGCATCATGGGAGGCTTTTCGAGTACGGTTTGGCCTGAGAGCCAGCAACTGGGCTTTTTGGGAGCATGTGGCCCGTTGTATTCCACTACACATACCTATGTTGCTTCAGGGGGACGTGGTGGTGCGAGCTTGGAAGGTTCATCCTGATGTTGATGCTGCATGCTTCGTGCGGTCTGCCTACCGCACGTTAGTCATCCATGACACTTTGCCTCCGTCTGATAA